>BDUI01020269.1:18337-29484 GCA_002335545.1 Apodemus speciosus
ACACCCTCTCGGAGGGGCGGGGGTTATAAGACCCTCACCCGAGTATCCACCTGCTCCCTAGCTCCTTCTTGTGGTGATGGCTCTGAGTTTCCATCTTTAGACTCCTGTGTGGTTGACTACACCAGCTGATCTTCAGATGTTGAACTAGCTCCACACACCGTAATCATACGCATATGGCCCGGGGGGGAGGGGGGCTCAAACATATTGCAGAGGAGACTGGAGCAGAGGATTCCATCTATGTGGCTACTGGACAGGTAAGGCCTTTAGGTGCAGTTTACTGGGGGTAGGAGCAGGCACACTCCTAAGTAACCCTTCACCCAGGCCCGATAAAGAAGCCCAATAAACTCATTGGTTCCCAAGAGTGTACTGTGACAGAATTGTGCCTCAATTTATCTGTTGCGACCTTTGAAGAAGGGATAGGGATTATTTACATCCCCCACTGAGAAGGAATTTCAGCAATAACCTGTCAAAGAAAGAAAGAAAGAAAAGAAAAGGATATGTTGAGAGACTAAGGAACTGACTCAGTGTGTAAGAGAACTTCCTGTGCAAACATGAAGGCCTGAGTTCAAATCCTCAGTGCRCAAGCAAAAGCCATACCAGGTCTTGCCTAAAGCAGCCGAAACCCCGTCGCTGCTGTGGGGAAGGACCAGAGGATCGATGGGGTTTGCTGACCAGCAGACTAGCTCCAGGTTCAGTGAGAGACTCAGGCAGAGGGTGAGAGAGCGGGACACCCTCTGGCTTCCACATGTATGCACAAACCCCCCACCATCACATACATGTCAACACACACACATGTACACACAAATAGTAAAGTGCATGTGGTGGTAAGAAAAGGAGTTAAGGTATAATTGAGTCCCATTATTCCCAGATTCTGTAATTTATATTTGCAAATATTATATAATTCTAATTAAAAATTATTTGGGGGCGTTAAAAAAATTAACTATTTACCATCACATTTGACTCTGGGGCAGTCCCAGCTGAAGTTAGAAAGACGTGGTTTGGCTTCTTGCTCCGGCTCTCGTACAATGAGTGGGTGTCTTTCGTGGTTCCTTTACTGTCATGTGATTCACACTGCTCTGCTTTCTTGGGGAYGTCAGGACTGACGTCGCCCCCATATGATGCTGACGTGTCGCCTGGCATGCCTATCCACAAAGGCCTGGCATGCTTTTCCGAGGACACGCCTGCACGGTTTCCCGCAGTCATGAGTGGTCATACCGCTGTTGGCCAGTTTGTTCAAAGTGAACAAATTAACCATGTTTACTGGTGGCTTTCAACAGAAATATGCATAAATTAAGGTTATCTGTTGATCCGTTTATAAAAATGTGTGATCAGCAGCATCTCAGTGTTGTTTTTTAAAAACAACATCCCAAATACTTGATTTATCAAATGAGGACTCGGGAGCCAGACGCTGCGGTGGAAGCCTGCTGGCAGAGAGGCAGAGGAAGGCAGAGCTGGCCCGCCCACTCCACCRACGTCCCTGAAGGAATTCCTTCCCCGTGCATTCTGAAATGCCCGTCAGTTCTATGCCCTTCCTTTCTATGTCCTGGGTTTTCTTCTCTTCACTCCCAGTCACCTGGCTGCTTGCTTCACCTCTTGCCCAAGGGTTGACTTTATTTAATCCTGTTTACAGAAAACTCTTGGATTAAAGGTATGTGCTAAGGCTAAGCCACACTACGACAATAACCAGGTTTTTCCAGTTCACAGTCTTGGGGTTCACAATGTGATCAAATATCCCGCAACATGTCGGGACCCCATCCACCCCCGAGCTTCCCCGGGAGCAGTGGTTCATGAAGTCATTGTTCTCCATAATGCCAACAGGATCTCTGAGAGTAATAAGATATAAATACACCTGACAGGCCAGTGTGCTGACTCAGCTACATTACAGACAACTTGTAATGTGTAGACAACGTAGAAGGATAAATATCATATTAATAGCAGTCATCTTTGATAAGAATGAGGCTGGCTTTAATCCTTTTACACTTTTTCAGACTTTCAGTAGTAAGGACAACAAGTGTAATTTATAGGATGGTTTTATGTAAAACCCTGAGAACACGGCACGCCAATTCAAGGCCTTAGCATCAATCAAGATGTCATAAAAGGCCGTGAACAATTTGGAGCTGAAGTCTTTAATGGGCCAATGGCACCACTGACCAGAAGCAAAACTCCTGTGCAAGAGGACTGGCATTCAGAAGTTTGGAAGGAGCTGGGTGGTGGTGGCGCACGCCTTTAAGCCCAGCACTTGGGAGGCAGAGACAGGCGGATTTCTGAGTTCAAGGCCAGCCTGGTCTACAGAGTGAGTTCCAGGACAGCCAGAGCTACACAGAGAAACCCTGTCTCNAAAAAAAAAAAAAAAAAAAAAAAAAAACAGAAGTTTGGAAGGATGCGTGGGAGCCAAATGCAGAAAGTGCTAAACACTGCTGCGCTCACTCTTAGAAAAGAAGCGTTGCCAAGGCGTGGGGGCTCACGCCTGTAGATCCAGAACTGGGAGTGGAGGGGAAAGGCAGGAAGATTGCTCTGACTTTGAGGTCACCCTGGGCTACACAAGACCCAGAGAATCTGACTCCTGCTTCTAACCTCCAAAGCACCAGGCATGAACATGATAGACATAAATACATACAGACAAAACACTCATAAACATAAAATACAATAAATCTGAAAGAAAATAATTTAAAACAAAACAATAACAACAAAATCCTTCAGCTTCTTCATTATCAAAGGCACAGACGAGGAAATTCTCATTGGCTGGGCCCCTTTTCAGGCATAACCATTTTTTAACTTTAACTTTTTTAAAGATTTATTTAATTTATGTATATGAATACACTGTAGCTGTCTTCAGACACACCAGATTAGGTCACTGGATCCCATTACAGGTGATTGTAAGCCACCATGTGGTTGCTGGGAATTGAACTCAGGACCTCTAGAAGAGCAGACAGTGCTCTTAACCACTGAGCCATCTCTCCAGCCCCTACTTTAACTATTATCTTAATCATAGAGCTGTGATTTCTTGCCGGACACTCCCATCAAGATCAGGGCTCGTGATGTTCCTTCATGGGAGGGAGTGGGAGGGTCATCTAAGATTCCCAGCCAGCCCATCCCCACTTCCAGATACACGTAATTCTGCCCCAGCTGCACTGAGTGGACTCAGAAGGTGCTAAAATATGTAGAAACAAGGTTAACTGAAGGGGTACTCCATCTACACAGTGACGAGGAGATCACCACCCATCACCCACCCTATCTTCGGTGGCGTAACTTTTGGGGTCACCCATGTGCCCATAAGCACATAAACTGCTTGATTCACCAACTTAGACGTGGGTGGAATCATTGCTTTGCTTGGTCACCAGTGCCCTGTCTAGGTTAAGGACACACAGGAAAGTTAGCACAAGCCAGCTCATCGCCAAAGGAAGCTTGCTGACCATCTGGGAGCTGAGAGGGATCAAGAATGCCTGGTTTGTTCCCACATTGGTAATGAAGCTGCCATGGGCCACACCATCACCCACCCCTCAACTCGATGCAGTCGGTGAGGCTCTAAGTAAGTGCATTGTTTGAAAAATCGATGCGAAGAGCAGTTTCGTTTTGTTTGGGGCGGGGGTGGGGGTGGGAGCGGACGCCTGCAGTCCTGTGACAATCTCACCACAATCTCCCTTTGGGGCATCTGTGTTGTCAACACTCCACCTCACATTACACACAGGCTGCAGCAGCTGGAGCAGCATTTTTTCATCCTTGGTTGGTTTTCTACCTCCCCCTCCCCCAGCCTCCTATTTATGCCAATTCTTCTTTGTGAGGGATCCCCTCGGGGCTTCATTAATTACTCAATCCAGCCCACGGGTCACCGCGGYTGCTTCAGGGGCAGAACGCGATCCTACAGCAGAGACAGAGGAAGGCCATTGGAATGTGGCGCGGAAGAGGGCGCCCACTACCGGCAGTTCGAGCAAACTGCACAGGACCTGCTAAGCGGCAGTTCGGGCAGGTCTCCTGAGCCCAGTAAAGAACCCATGACTGTCCTTGGCTTTTACGCAAGGTCCTTATCTCGAGTGTCAAAAACACTTAGCACCGGTGGACTCCAGAACATGAAGGCTAATCCAAAGGAAATCCTTAAAAAAAAATCAGACAAATCTTGAGGTCAGATGCAACGGAGTTACCTTATACAATGACTACTCCAAAAACCAAAGGAATTAATTTTCTGAGAGAATGCCACTGGATTTTAGTAAGAAAGAGCTACAGGAAAAACCTAAGATCAAATGCATCACTCGGGAGAACACAAAGCAATTAAGGCTAGAGAAAAAGAGAATAGCGGCTCCAGAGGAAATGAAAGCAGGGTGCTCTGACGCTCTGGGTGATCGCGGCCAGGCCCTCTTCAGAGGAAACGCTTTCATTAACTAAATGGCTTGGAAGCTCTTAACACGGA
Organism: Apodemus speciosus; assembly: GCA_002335545.1. Lineage (NCBI taxonomy): Eukaryota > Metazoa > Chordata > Mammalia > Rodentia > Muridae > Apodemus > Apodemus speciosus. Next base: position 22,743 of record BDUI01020269.1, read on the forward strand.
AGAATCGGGCAGAGCGTGTTTCTGGGACAGAGAAGGAAAGAGGCTGATTTTTAAAATGGGAACCAAAAATAATTCTTCCAAGACAGAATTTTCTTATCTAAAAACCAGTGGAAAAAAATTAAAGTCACTCAATAGACAAAGAGTATGAACACACACACACTCACACACACTCGCTCATACACTCATGCACACTCAAACACACTCCACACTCACACACTCATTCACTCACACTCACGCACACACCAAATTACCAAGAGATACTCAACTTCCCTTATAATTAAGCAAATACAAATTAAGACAATAGTAGGATCTTATCAGATTGGTGAAGACTTAACAAGCTATGTTTAAGGTTGACCAAAGAGTTCAGCAATGGCCAGAGTTCAATCCCAGCCTCTGACTGAATAGGGGGAACAGGCTGGATAAGAGGATAAGAGAACACAAATTTAAAAAAAAAAAACAAAAACAAAAACAAAACTGTAGACCAAGTGATGGCAGCGCACGCCTTTGATCCCTGCACTGGGGAAGCAGAGGCAGGCAGGTCTCTGAGTTCAAGGCCAGCCTGGTCTACAGAGTAAGTTCCAGGACAGCCAGGGCTACACAGAGAAACCCTTTCTTGAAATAAATAAGTGGATGGATAATGAAACCTTTTGTTTAGATTGCTAATTAGTACAACTTTGGTTTTAAGGAAATGTAACAATTTTTGTTCCTCTCCTTTAGTTCAACATTTCTGTTTCTAATGTGTTTAATAAGTGTGTGTGTGTGTGTGTGTGTGTGTGTGTGTGTGAGCATGTAATTGTGTGCCTAATTTCAGGTACATGCATGCCGAGGTGCACTGTGGAGCTCAGAGGAGCCTGGCTCCCTGGCCATTGAGTTCCCGGGAACTCTCATGTCTCCACTTCCTATCTTCCCAAAGAACGGTAGTTAGAGAGGCTCATTAATCCAGATTTACACTGATTGCGGGGACATCGTTTCAAGTCCTCATAATTGCATAGTCTTGGTTACTTCTCTATTTCTGCAAAGAGACACCATGACCAAGGCAAAGTATGAAAGAAAGTGTTTACCCAGGGACTTGCTTAGTTTCAGAGAGTTAGTCTGGGACCGTCATGGCGGGAGCAGAAGGCAGAAGGCAGAAGGCAGAAGGCAGAAGGCAGGCGGGCACAGTGCTGGAGCGGCAGCGAGAGCTTACGGTTTATCCACAGACACACAGCAGAAAAAGAGAGGCTGGGCCAGGCTTGGGCATTTGAAACCTTAAAGACCATACCAAGTGACATACCTCCTCCAGCACCTCCTAATCCTTCCTTAACACCCGCCAACTGGGAACCAAACACTCAAATATGTGAGCCTATCAGAGCCATTCTCATTCCAACACCACACAAGGAAAACGCTTTTATCAACAAATCATCCACCCAGCCCTACTTCTAATAATTTTATCTCATAAAAGTATATGAGTGTTCAGTGTAACATTATCTATGATACTGAAAAAAAAAATAAATGGCTCGGTAGGTAAAGTCACCTGCTGGCACGCCTGATGACTCCAGTTCAGTTCCACATGGTGGAAGGCAAGACAGACTCCCCTGCGTTACCCTTTACACCCGCACTACGGCAAGCACACCACACTCACACACACACACACACACACACACACACACACACACACACACACGAACACCACGCAGAAGAAACGGAACGGTGACTGGGTTGTTCAATGGTTAAAAACACCTGCTGCTCATACAGAAGACCCTGGTTTGATTCCCAGAACTCTTGTAGTGCCAGGAAAATGCTAGTGACCCCCCCCCCCAAAAAAAACAGACAGAAGCCAATCTGATGCAACTCATAGCAGAGTTTTTATATTCTATTCGATCTAGCTTGCCGCCCCCACCCCAAGTAGACCGCCATCACACAGGATGTTTTTTTTTTTTTGAGGGGGGGAGCCCTGATATCTACCTGGGCAAGGTTCTATAGTAAGCAGCAAGCAGGGGGTAAGTGTGCACGCATCTAATTGGAGAGCTACTGTGTCTGGTGCTGGGAGTCATATCATAAACTTAATTTCTGCTCCCCTCTGCATTGGTGRTTGTTAGGCGTATAACCTGGGGGCGCAGGTTTGTTGGGGGAATAACCTGGAGACACTGGTCTTGTTAGGGATTAGCCTAGAGACTGGAGTTAGGCTCAGGTTTTGTTGGGGGCAGTGTGGAAACTAATGCTAGGTACCAACCCGTTAGTTTACCTGAGTTCAAACTTAGGTCAGGTTCTCTAAAGTGGAGTCTGAATGTAAAAGATCTGGCGTCTCACTTTAAAATATTTAAAAAGATTTTTTAAGACTTATTTTAGCCAGGCGGTGGTGGCGCACACCTCTAATCCCAGCACTTGGGAGGCAGAGGCAGGTGGATTTCTGAGTTCTGAGGCCAGCCTAGTCTACAGACTGAGTTCCAGGACAACCAGGGCTACACAGAGAAACCCTGTCTTGAAAAAAAAAAGATGTATTTTATTTTAAGTGAGTACACTGTGGTTGTCTTTAGACACACCAGAAGAAGGCATGAGATCCCATTACAGATGATCCCACCATGTGACTGCTGGGAATTGAACTTAGGACTTCTGGAAGAGCAGTCAGTGCTCTTAACCGCTGAGCCATCTCTCCAGCCCCTAAAAAATGATTTTTATACAATATGAATTGTATACATTTTATATGATGGGAATTTTGCCTCAATTAAAAGTTCAGCCAGGGGGCTGGAGAGATGGTTCAGTGGGAGAGACTGCCTTAAAATATAAGGTGGAGAGTGATGGAAGAACAAACTATCTGGTCTCTCTCTACATGCATGCACCCATACAGAGGGCGGGCGGGAGGGAGACGGGGACAGACAGGGAGGGAGGGAGAGGAGAGGGAGGGAGCTCTATGGTAATGAATCACAGATCTATGGTTTAAAATAAGAAAGAAAAAAATACATATTGTGAGAATGGCCCAGGCCGTCCACTTATATAGCACTTAGAAACCCAGAACAGGAAGTAACTGTGAAGTGAAGGCAATGAGGCCATCCTGAGACTCAGATCTTCCCCCACCACTTCCTCAAGAGAGGTTGATCTGTGGTACTCACAGCCTCAACCACTTCTCTTCAAGACTTACACATAAATCTTGTTCAATAAAAACAATTAGCAGAAGAGAGAACATTCACCGACTGTAATTACCTAAATGTCTTGCCATTAACCATTTGAACGACTCAATCCTCCGCATTGATTGTTTCGGTGAATGATCATTAAAACCAAATAACCTGTAGACTCGTTTGATCTCCGAGGTGACAAAACTAAACCTGCAGGCATTTTATCACGAGGCTCTGATCAAGCCAGGCAAAGCAAAGCAACAGCTCCGAGAGACAGGGCRGCCATGCCAGGGAGAGAAGAGGCGGTGGTGTGAGCCGCAGACCGCAGACCGGTGGGGAGCTGAGTAACACCGCTCTGAAGGCAGGGAAACTCTTGGCTGGGTCTTTTATGAGTCTGGTATAACTAGAGTAATGGCATCTGCTGTCTCCTGCAGGTCTCATACACCAGCATGCACCTCCCATGTGACCTCTCCTGGTGGCACCATATAGATAGATAGATAGATAGATAGATAGATAGACAGACAGACAGACAGACAGACAGACAGACAGACAGACAGATAGATGATAGACAGACAGACAGACAGACAGACAGACAGACAGACAGACAGACAGATAGATATGGCCTAGGAGTACCAAGTGCTTATGGCTTAGACATGACTGCGGGCATAGCGTTCATTTTATCTAAGGTAAGAATTTTGGAGCCAGAGAGATGGCTCAGCAGTTAAGACTGCTCTTCAGAAGGTCCTGAGTTCAAATCCCAGCAACCATATGGTGGCTCACAACCATCCGCAATGAGATCTGACTCCCTCTTTTGGAGTGTCTGAACACAGCTACGGTGTACTTACATATAATAAATATATCTTTTTAAAAAAGAATTTTTCAGCTGAGGGATAGTGCTGCCGCGGGCATTTGATATGGGTGCTGGGGATAGAGCTCAGATCTTCATGTTGGCACAGAAAGCGCTTTGCCTACCGAGCCTTGCCACATCTGCACCTTTTTTGCTGTTGGTGGTGGGTTTTTGTTTGTTTTTTGAGACAGAATCCAGCTCTGTAGCCCTGCCTGGCCTGAGACTCACTGCATAGTTCTCCGTCTCGGAGAGGTCCCTGCCTCGGCTGGGATGAAGCCATGCAGCACCACACCCAGTTCCCACAGTGTTTTGTTTTGTTTTGTTTTTTAAGTTAATTTAACCCGAAATAAATAAAAACCTAGGCCTAAGACATTGTGGCATTTGAAGGGTAGAGGCAGGAGGATCGATCATTCAAGGCCAGCTTGGTTACAAGTTACAGAGCAAGACCTGTCTCAGGGAGGGAGGGTGGGAGGGACGGAGGAAGACGGGGCAGGGATTGAGAAGGGTGAAGAAAGGGAGGGGAAAGAGCTGTGATTAACATTAATGTACAAACTGTATGATAATGAAAATTTAGAAACACCACATTGTAGAGTGTGTTTCAATTTGTGTTATGAAGCCGGGCGGCGGTGGCGCACGCCTTTAATCCCAGCACTTGGGAGGCAGAGGCAGGCGGATTTCTGAGTCTCAGCTTTTCCTGTGTGGGATGTACCTTCCTCAACTGAGCCTGTACCAGGGTGGGCGCTGCCCAGAACCACAGTGCTGCCCAGAAGCAACCAGCCAGAACTGCGAGGTTCCATCCTGGCGAAATACAGTTTCTACCCCAAACCTGCTTTCTTGTAATCTCTGCTAAAACTCCCATATCTCCAAGTAGTACATTTAAAAATAATAGTTACATGGCCACTTATTAAAAATGACTCATGTACAACAACTTCTGTCACACCCCAAAATAATAATTTTGTAAAATCCACAGTACTACAAAGAACCATAGGAAACAATACATGTGTCCTTGCAAATCTTAAACTGAAACAAATCTCGTGTGTGTGTGTGTGTGTGTGTGTGTGTGTGTGTGTGTGTACTAGCCACATCTATGTATACGAGATTCCTGTGTGTGTACATGCTCAAACATGTATGGTCATGTGTGTATGTGCATGGAGACCAAAGGACAACTTTAGGTGTCATTCTCTGGGTTCCGTTCAAAAGCCTGGGACCCAGGAAGTAGGCTGGCCAACCAGTGAGCCTGGCATGCTCTCTGTCACTGGGATTATAAGATTTCATCACTGCATCTGGGTATGTTTTTACACTTGATCTTAGCCAAAAGGCCGAGAAGCGATGGGTATTTTTTTAAAAATGGGTTCTGAGACTAACTAAACACTATCGAAGCCATCTCCCCAGTGGCTAAAATTAAAACTCTCTAGGGGCTGGACAGATGGCTCGGCCATTAGGGACAGTTGCTGATCTTGCATAAAACGCAGGATCAATTCCCAGCACCCATACAGAACACAGTTTGCAATTGCCAGCGACTCCCGGTCCAGGGAATCTGATGCCTTCTTCTGGCTTCCGTAGGCACCTACTTGGTGCACACACATACACGTAAGATATAATGAAACAAAATTTTTAAAAGAAAAAGCCCACTGCTAGCTCTGGCAACAAGCAGAGAGAATGGATGTTGATTCTCAACCTCCTTCCCACCTTCCTATGCAATCTGGAACTGTAACGTCCATGAACTTAATCCAGAAAACCCCTAACAGACATACTGAGGTTCCTTTTCTCAGTGATTCGAAATCCTGTCACAGTGACAACAAAGATTAGCCATCACARTGCAGTAGTGGCGGTGATGATGACATCGATGCTGCTGCTGCTGCTGCTGCTGCTGCTGGTGATGGTGATGATGATGATGATGATGATGATGATGATGATGATGATGATGATGATGACAGCAATGACGATGACAATGACAGCACTGATGAATTGCATTTCACCAGCCTGGTGTCTGAGTGGCACAGTGGGAGCCACAGACCCAWCAGCAATTCCACCAACCCACCTCACACAGCACCTTTCCATTTGCAAGCTGCTTCTCTGGGAGGCCACAGGACACCATCACACACACACAAACTATCTTGGTGTCCCTCRGTTTTAAAAAGGCTCCCTTCTTAGGGATGTACAAAGTGTCTCCAACAACTTCCTCTGAACCAAACCCTGGCTCGACTCTCACGTTCTTAGATCTCAGCACCCTACAAACTCCTAAGTCCTCCCCTCCTAGACAGGCCTTCCTGACCGTTCATTCTAAAACAACTGTTCTCTGTTGGTTCCTGGTACGAACCACTACCTGGCAGTGGTTTGTTTATTGACTTGTTTATTATCTCTCACTCTCTCTAGMTTAGAAGCTTCTGGATGCAGGGACTTTGTGGCCAAGGTCTATAACACAGAACACATAACAAGGCCCTATAAGCTGGAATAAGTCAGGAGGTGGAACCACACACCTTTAACCTCAGCACTCAGGAGGCGGAGACAGGCAGATCTCTGTGAGTTCAAGGCTAGCCTGGTCTACAGAGTGAGTTCCAGGTCAGCCTGGGCTATACAGAGAACTGAATAAAAACAACAAAAACAAACAAAACAAACGGAAAGGAAGGGGCCCCAGTAAGTATTCTTTGACTAAATGAATCTGCCTTTCTTTCTGCATGTTTTTTTTTCTTCTTGCTCCAGCCCAAAGATTTATTTATTGTTATATGTAAGTACACTGTAGCTGTCTTCAGACACACCAGAAGAGGGCATCAGATCTCATTATAGATGGTTGTGAGCCACC
>BDUI01020274.1:3837-15530 GCA_002335545.1 Apodemus speciosus
ATACAGACTGAGAAGCCATGCCCAGATGTTTCCTTTGGCATTTTGCATTTTATCTCATTTTAACCTGCTGATTGAAACTGACTTGGCAATCTTTTCTCGTTGCAGATCATTCAACTTCAAGTGGCACGCTCTCTTTYAAGCCTAGTCGTTCACTGGTCACTCTACCCACTGCCCATGTGATGCCATCTAACTCCAGTGCCTCAGTTTCCAAACACAGGGAMTCTCTAACATCAGATGGCTCTAAATGGAGTGCTAGCCTCATGCAGACACTGGGAGAACACAGAGGGGAGCGGGACTCCTCCCTAGACATGAAGGACTTCAGGCCCCTGCGGAAATGGTCATCTTTGTCCAAACTTACTGGCTCAGATAACCGCAACCAGAGTGGCTTTGCATRCACGCCAGAGTTGAGGAATGGCTTGGAGATGACAGGGAAGGGCAAGGCTTTCATGTCCCACTTAAGGACCTTTGGGCCGAGCTGTTTACATGACAGTATGGAGATGCTTAAGCTGGAAGACAAGGAAATAAACAAAAAGCGGTCATCAACTCTGGACTGCAAGTATAAATTTGAGAGCTGCAACAAAGATGATGTCAGAGTCTCTTCCTCTGCTCTCAGGAGACAGACTTTAGACATGACATACAGTGCCTTACCTGAGAGCAAGCCCATTGTGACAGGCTCAGAGACTTTTGAGTCTCCAAAGTATTTAATGCTGGGCCAGCAGGCAGTAGGTGGAGTTCCCATTCAACCTTCTGTGAGGACTCAGATGTGGCTTACAGAGCAATTACGGACAAACCCATTGGAAGGCAGAACCACAGAGGATTCTTACAGTTTAGCTCCTTGGCAACAGCCACAAACGGAAGAGTTTCAGCAAGGAAGTGAGACACCAATGCAGGTAAGGCTCAAAACTTAGTGTTTGCTTCCCCCCAGTGGATGTTTTGTGTATTGCAGCAAGTATATGCCYGCTACATCACAGGTTCCTTTCTCCATCTCTCACAATAAACATAAGTGCTATAAAATTGACACATTGTGTTTAGAAAAACTTACAAATCCTTTGAGATAAATTAACATTCTAGTCTTAAACATTGTAGTTAACTTGGCCTTTACTTTCTCACTTGTTAAGTAGTCATAAAAATTAAACACATTTAGTTGAAAGAAATGTAAAACAAGCTGTCATGGTGTTATAGAAAGGAAACTGATTAGAACATGAATATTTTTTTCTTCATAAGTTAGTTTTTTATTTTTTAGCCTGTATACAAAGTTTGTTTCGTTAAAGGATTTTCATACAGTCTTCTTCTTGGTCATCTGCTCCCCCTCAGCCCAGCTCTGTCCTACTGTCCCTTCCTTTTTCCACAAGAGCCCTTTGCTCTGTCGCCCTCTTTATGCCCTGTCTGTGTATTCTGTTTCCGTCTTTTTATTCTTTTCTAGCTTAGCTCTTTCTAGTTTCATAACTGTTGACTCTCACATGTACAGGAATTAAAATCTAGGTTAAAAATACGAGAGAAAGCATGTGATATTTTTCTTTCTGGCTCTGGGATGCTTTGATTAATGTAGTGATTTCAAGTCCCATTTGGCTTTCTGCAGAAGTCGTAATTTAATTTTTCTTTATGGTCAAATAAAGTTGCATCATGCATACATACCATCTTTTCTTAGGTGCTCATAGGTTGATGGACTTCTAGGCTGGTTTTATTTCTAGCTGCTATGAATGTTAGTAAACATGGGTGTGTACTCATTTCTGTGGTAGGACTTTTAGTAGACTCTATGGGGACTTAGTATGTGTAACCGAGAACTCAGATGTCTTTTGACCTGGCACTTAATTTCTTTGGACCCTCTATAAAATGAGAAGGTGGAGCCCAATTCTTTGTACTATTTTGGTAATGCTTTCTTTGTATATAAGCTTATAAATCAGCTGCAATTTTCAAAAAATGAATGGAACATCAAGATTTATTGAATTAGTTTAAAGGAACTACTTTATGATAATAACCACATACAGAGAAACATGGCGTATTAATTAATCCCTGTTAGGTCTGTGGAAAAACATGCTAATAGGTAAATTTCTTATAAAGAAATTTACCTCAGGAGAAAACATTCAGTTTTGAATCTTTTTAGAACACAGTAGAGGAAGGGAGGACACAACTAATGGAGACCCCTGTATGATTCGGAGCAGCGTTTCTCAGCCAGTGGGTCCCAGCGGGTGAATGACTCACAGAGGGCCCGAGACTATCGGAGAACGGATATTTACATTATGATTCATACCAGAGGCAAAATTATATGGTTGGGGGGGGGGTCACCACAACATGAGAGACCATATTAAAGGGTCGCAGCATTAGGGGGTTTGGAATCACTGTGCGACCATCCAGAGAGGGAAGGTAGTGCAGTATTCTGAAGCATTTCTCCTTTGTGGTTGAAGAAAAACTATTTGCCTTTATTTGGTTTAGGATATAGTTCTCCACTAGTCTTGGCTCTTTTCTTTACGTCTTGATTTCTTCACCAATAACACCCCAAATTGTCTGTAAGGCTGTGATAGTTGTGACTTTGTTCAGGAGGGAATGTTTAACTTCAATGTGCCCCTTTTTATTCCTGTTTTCAAGGAGGGTGTGAGGTGTAGACCTCCTTGACACACACAGCAGCCGTTAGAGTCTCTGAGGCCCACAGTGGACCTGCCCATGGTGGTTGCRTAGTGAACTCTATTGCTAACTCTGTACTTTCTCATGTTCCCTGGGCTGTAGTTGTTCAAAATGGAGATGAAATTTTGTATGTATATAAATCACAAAGTTGTTGATCAGTTAAGGAATTGGCAACTCATGTTAGCAGAGACCTTTCTGTTATTTAAATGAAAATTTCGATTAAATAACATAAAAGACTTTCCTTCAAAATGAATTGTAAGCTTCATGGCTTGTAGCTCTGGCTTTCTTATGTTCTTTGAAAAGAATATTTTCTTATTTTCATTATTTTTTGCATGCTGTTTTGTCTTTAACTCTTCGGCTGCGACACTGCACACTGAGGCGGTGACTATGACACATGCAGTCAGTTTGTGACAGGGGTGGCTTAAAGCATCTGCTAGGGGCTACATGCATTATGGATTGATTTGTCCATATCTCTATTTCTATGTCTATATAATTTATCATGTACTTTTAAGACATTAACAACCTGGTATTAATGTATACTACCTTCTTATTGCATTCCTGCTTTGCCAGAAGACTCAGAATCATTGGAGGCTAAGGARGATTGTTATATCTAGGCCTACCCTCTTGTGTTTGCCTCAGGAAATCTTGATTTTTACTTTATTTGGGGAAAGTTYCCCCACTATGCCCTTTATAGCACAAAACGTTGTAATGAGAACATTTTATAGGCAATAGCATATAATTGTATACTAATTTCATCAAAATCAAAAATCCATTTGAATATAGGTCGTTCTGATTGCATTTTACAGATACACAGTTACAGATAAACTACAGATAAACTACTAAAAATGTAAAAGGCAGCACTCAGTGTTTAATGAGAAGAGCTTAGGAGTTGACAGTCAGAGCCTTGAAGCTGCTGTGACAGTGAGCAGTGTCACGGATGCCCGTGCTTTTCAGCGTCAGTTTCATTGTTCTCTCTCCCGGCCAGCTGCAGAACTTAGGGACATTTACCTAGTTACTCAGRCCTTTTCCCAGTGGGCTCTCATTTACCTGTGGGTTGCAGCCCCTTACGCAAACCTTTGTCTCCAAAAATATTTACAATTCASAGTGAAGGCAAAATTACAGTTATGAAATAGCAACAAAAATAACTTTATTGTTAGGTGTCATCATAACATGAGGAACTATATGAAGGGGTCACAGCATCACAAATGGAACAAAGAAAACCACCGATGATGTCATCYGTGTTTTACAGTTTCTGTGATGGGCACCGCCAGCCTTTATGAAGAGACYCTCTATTAACAATGGACTCCTTTTTTGGCTACTCTTTAGATAATTTCTGAACCCAAACATCTCCCTTTCTACCAGGGATTCAAACAGTTTGAATCAGCATGCTCTGTTAGGGACCAAAGTGAATACTGATGCTTTATATCTTTGTAGTAATGATTATGGAAAAYATATCTAATTACAACTTTCTTCCTTAATAGTTGCCATGTTGGTAGTRTATCTTGAACTGGACTTAAAAATTGTGGGTTTGCAAAGTTAGGTGTAATCTGTTTTGTACTTGATCCACTTTAAGTTACTAAATTTTGGTGAATATATTTTCCAATTTTTGCTCCTATTTTAGTAGTTATTGAGAGACATTAGAAACTTAGAAAGGGAAATTGAAAYCATGATCAGTAAGAATTATGAAATAGATCTCTAGTTCTATTTCTTAAGTTAGGAAAGCGAGCATTTCCTCTCTGGGGTGCAGGGGAAGAGCCGTATCTTATCATAACTTGTTCATTATTGTTCTTAACTATTTGGAGAAACCCTATTAAACCGATGAGATACATGCCAGCATCAAACTTCAGGTCAGAGTCTGGCTTTTTAGTGATTATCACAGCCATACCGTAAGATGTTCTTGCTGGTTGATCAAACCCTACAGAATGCAAATTTGTAGTTAAAGTAAATATACTTGTATTCCACAGTCCTTGAGAAAAATCAGTGAGGCATTTATATGAGAATATGTTCTTACATTTCCCTATTTGACTCTCATAAGCTTAAAAATATTAGTGTGTAGAAAAAGGACACAAATGTTTTTCAAGGTATTTGTTCTGACAGTAATGACCAAGACTTCTGAATCATCATCACCATTGTCGTTGTCGTCTCTATGTGAGGACCCAGTGAGCTATTTTGAATAAGAACACTTCATTTAAATTATTATTTTCTACTTTGTGGAGACCTGAAGAATACTTAGTTCCTATAAAAACAAGTGGTGGCATTGCAGTATAAATTTCATTTATTCCCCAAATTGGAGCTATAAAGTGACCTTTCTAGAGCTGGATATAAAAAGTGAACTTTTTTTTTGTAGTGGTGTTTCAAAATTAAAACTCATACTTCATTGTCAGAAATATTTAGGAAAGAAATTTATGAGCCATGTTGAGGAAATTGGCAGCTACATTATGCACACTTAGTCATTGTAAAGTTTGTTTACAAGATCCAGCAGATGAATAAATACACTGGCTAACAATTAGTTTCACTGTTAATCGTGCTCTTCACGAAGATGTTCTCAGTGGAAGGCGGCAGCCTTGCTCCCCACGATGGGGTGCTCGTCAGGCCCAGCCGGCATGTTGCAGGTCTGGAGGCGGCAGCAGCTCCTCACAGGAGCATCACGATGATGCAGATCAGCAGCAGACATATCAAGATGAGACAGAAATTGATAAATAGGTTCTGGAGGTTCTGACGAGCTTGCTGAGGCATTTCAATAGTCGAGGCTCTCCTGATAGCCGAGCGAGTGAGGTATTGGACTTTTTCCATGATGCCAGGAAGGCAGAAGTAGGAAGACAAGTTTTTTTAAGTGGTCAAGAGGAAGAAAAAAAGTTGACAGCAGGTAGCCAAATGTGAGCTGTGTTCCTCCAGGAGACCTGGGACGTGAAGCACAGCACACGGGTTAGGCTCACACCCAAGCCCATTCTCTGCACAGACATGCCCAGCCCTTGTTCCTCAAGGCTGTAGTTTAYAACACACCCACTGTCTGCAGTCCCCAAGGCCTCTCTGCTTCTSTCTCTCCTGTTAGTGTCTCGTCCCTGGGCGAGTGGGAGGAACTGTAGCTTTGTCAGCTATTACTTGGTTTATGCAATGCTTCTTTGGGGCTATTTTCTTGGTTACTTGGTTTTTTTTTTTTTTAAACTGTTTCTCTGTAAACACAATTGATTTAAACATTTATTATTATAAGTGTTTAAAAGATGCATATAGTAACCTGTATCTTGGATCTTAATTTTAGTCCAGAATAAAATGTGAAAAGTTAAATATGAAATAAAAAACAGATTCTAGCCAATTGCCATTCTCCTTTATGATTTATGGTTTTCTGGAATCAGTGTATTTGATCATATATGCTCCTGASTCCTCCCAGATACAGCCTCTTGGTGAATGCATTTTTAACAACATTTTAAGAAGATGTTGTTGAGTACTAAAACTGCAAGCTCAGAAAGCACAGTAAGGACTATCGTTCTACACTGTCGGACAGTTGCAGTTTTCAGCTAATCTTGCTTACCAGGGTGGGTTTGTGTCTGGTCTTCTTTCAAATGCTCCTAAACTGTGGATGAATATGTAGGGTTTAACGCTTTGATAGTTAATAAATATAACAAAATAAAGCTTACTAGCAGAAAATTAGCTACAGGCTTAAAAAGATAACTGCATGTTTACTGGGTGTTTACTAGAGACACAGAGCCTATTTACTTATAGACTAATTTGAAGTTTAATCTTTCTGACTTTTGTACCAGAGTGCTGAAAATACAGTGTGTTTGGTTGTAGGAAGAATGAGATCCTGTCTCTTAGTTWTTATGTAAGAAGCAGAAGAGTGCCCAAGTGTTGTGATCTAGGTGTGTGGGATCTGTTCTCATTTTTGGAAGGGTTGATCGCTATTACCAGTTCTTTGCTTTCCTAGTGGGACCTTGTATTATCTTCTCTCTCTGTTTGAAGAAGTTAAAGTTGGAATTTAGAAAATTAAGTTCAAGGTTTTTTTTTTTTTTTTGAGGAGGAGGAAGAGGAGGAAAGAGGGAAACTACAGAGAGCAGTAATCCTTCAAGTGTCATACTGCCAGGTGTGGTGGCTTACCACTCCAGAGGGAGAGCAGAGTCAGGCCGAGCTCTGTGAGTTAAAGCCAGTCAGGTCTACATAGCAAGTTCCAGGGCAACCAGGACTATACAGCGAGACCCTAGCTCAAAACAAAACAAAACAAAACAAAACAAAACAACAACAACAAAAAACCTCCAAAAAGTCATATCMTTTTTTAGGAACCTGTTGGGTAGAAGTCATCTGTATCAAACCCTGCAGGAGTCCTGAACTTTGTCTACAGTGAACCTACTTCAAAAATGTTCTATCAACCTGCTGCTTAAGAAAGCTCACTGTGATAAAGTTCCTTGAAGACTGCTGAACTGTAAACTGGCAAGCTCCTTTGTTCCTGGCTTTGTTGTGTAGACGGAAGCCTCAGAGCCTCCCAACCTGCTTCTTCCTGGTTGTGATAAAAATTGTAAACAGAATGAAATTGGACCAGTTAAAAAATTGTTTAAAAATTTCCCTCTGAAATTAGCTCATGGCATTGCTATTTTGTCTGTAGGTTTATTTTTATTAATGTATATTTATTTTACATGTGAAATTAAACATATATTTCTTTGAATTAACACAGTYGATAGGGAGACAGTATTGGGGAAGTTCTAAAGAAAACTGAGTGGCACTTGGCAAAGTGGCCCCCTGCTAGTGTGGCCCAGTGGTGTGCTCAACTCCCAGAGAGCCCTGCAGACCACTACATGCTTTAGAGCACTAGAGGGCCTCAGTCAGCCGTGGACTCTTCTGAGCACACGCAGGCTTTCTTCTCGTGCGTTTATTTGGTAATCCATGCTTCAGAATTGTGTTGGGTAAGGAACTGAAGCACTGCACACGCTCAGAATGTCCAAAGAAACTGCTGCTCATCAGCCATGCTGCTGCGATTTAGAAAGGTTACGTATGTCCTTCATTCCCAACTCGAAATCGTCGCTTTTGTTGCTCTACTCAATGTGTGAATTCCTCTTAGATGAAAATTATTTTCATAGTGTAAATAACAATGCAAGATTCTTTTGTTCAGGAGCCTTGAAAACAGTGACCTTGGGTAGTTTGTAAAATGCTAGAGTGAGCAGKTGAGAAGTAGAATTGATGGGGTGTAGGGATGGAAGAGAGTATTGAAGCCTTTGTTCAGAGTTAGGGGAAAATTAATCTGAGTTTTAGATAACAAGCTTAAATGGATTGGAAGTATATTTTTATCAGTGGAGCAAGCTAAATAATTGGATATTTTAATTTGATTGATTGTGGTATGTTAATGTCTGTGTGATTATTTTGAACTTTGCTGACTAGAACTTACTGCTTGAAAACCAAAGGCATCAGTAACTCTTTATGCCTGACTTTGAAGATGATGTTTAGGCATATCATACAGAATAGTACAGATCCAACAGGGGATGGATCTTAAATAAAGCAGAGGAATGGCTTTAAGTTAGTAGTAGTTTGCATCCCCATTTTTCCTTAAAAATGTCCATTTACAGYGTTTGGCCCTTGCTCTACTGTCCTTTGTCAGGATGATGATGTATCTTAACCATGCTAATCACTGAATGGAAGCAGATGTGCAAATGGCCTCCTGCAAGGTCTCGTGTTTGCATGGAGCCCTGTGAAGTTCACTTGTTTTAAAATCTGTTGTCCAAATTATGATGTAGAGATGCAGTTCCGAGCACACAAAGAGTTAAGAGGGTTTTGTGTGTGTGTGTGTGTGTGTGTGTGTGTAAGGGCACTTAGGAAATTGTTCTGCAGAAAAAGAAAAAGCTTATGCTATCTAATTTATAGGGGTGATTTATACTTTAATCATTCTCACTTAACTTTTTAATATATAATTTAAATTATACAGTGAATGCAAATATTATGTCTTAATAAATTGGTGAGATTAAGAAACAATATACCAAGTGCAACAATTTTCCTTTATGTCTACTAAAATATTGTTAAAATAATTTTGATTTGCTTTAGGAAATGACATTGATGCAACTCCTTTTGGTAAAACAAATCATCTCATTTCTTTTCCCATGTTAAGACGATTATATCTCATGATTTGTGTATCTTTTACATTTCTACATTGATTTTATTCCATTTTTTTGTGCTTGGTTTTAAAGCATGTACCTTTATAAACAAAATACTTCAATCTCACCATAAGCCATGTAGAAACACATGGTTCAAACATGTCTGGCACTGTGCTTTATATTGAAAAGTTTAACTACATGCACCTATTCTGCCATCCTCTTAAACTGCTAAAGATGTTCTAACAGCAGAATTTATGTTTTTTCTAGAAGTTGTTTACTTTTTTGTAACAAATTGTGATATAAGAAAGTTCTGGTGGAAAAAACTCATTACCTACCCCTTACTCCACTGAAAAACCTTTGCACACACTCTCGACATTTGAGAATGTTATTTGGTAGGCAGTAAGGTAAAAGTGCAGGGACCAGGGAGATGGCTCACTGGCTAAGGCACTTGCTGCCAGGCCTGATAACTCAACCTACATAGYGGGAGGAAAACCGATTCTTACAAACTCCTCTGACCTTCACACACATGCAATGGCTCTCTCTCTCTCTTCCCCACCCCCTCTCTCTCACACACACAATAGATAGGTTAAAAGGTTAAAAAAATGTAGAAATATGCCAAATAAACTTGGCACCAAGTGTCATTTGTATAATATCAAAGGAAATACATTTTAGGGTTACAAAATTATTGAGAGACCAGTTAGGGTTCCTTGGAGTTAGAGCACATACTAGAAATGTTTTTACAGGACAAATATGCTATGTAGGAGACAGCCGTGTTTGTCATAAGCAGCAGAGTTAGAATTACAGGAATTGAGATTATAGAAGTAAGTTTTATTTAGCATTTAAGTATGGTAGGAATATAAATAGTAAAATAAAAATCTGTTTATTTTCTATGTGATCTAATTGATTTAAGAATGAGAAAACATTTTATTTAGTAGATTGAGATTTGTAACAAATGGCAATAATAAAGTTTTGTTGCATATCCAGTCTGGGATATTTTGTTTTACTTCTAAATTCACGGCAGGAAACTCAAGAACACTGGAGAATAAAACTTGATAAATGTATTCTGTTGTTAGAGGAGTATACACTTATCAAATTTCTTTATAAATGTTTGTATGCCAAAATGCCCTTTTTATTTTTAAAAATGTTGAATTATTTTTCTGTCACTTAAGGCTTGTGTTTGTTTTAAAAATAACTAACTTGTTCTTTCTAGCATCAAATGAAAACAAGCTATTCTCTTTATTAAAATAAAAGTGTTTAAAAGTTGACTGGAATTTTAGAGAGTAATAGTCTTCAGGAGCACTTGAAAAGTAGTTCCTATTATCTGTTCTTAAAAATTTCTTTTATTGTATTGCCTTAAGAACTGCAATGATATCAATCAAGTAAGTGTGTCCACAGTGTGTGTGCCCCACAGTTATAAAGAAGTGTGCCCACAGTGTGTGTGCCCCACAGTTATAAAGTGTGTCCACAGTGTGTGTGCCCACAGTTATAAAGAAGTGTGCCCACAGTGTGTGTGCCCACAGTTATAAAGAAGCTGAAAACAAGCTGTGCCCTAACTGTAAATAAGTGGCCTAGTCCTGCACTGTGTCAACAAGYGACACATAGCAAAGGAGACCATTGCTTTTGTATGAAAATTAATTTACCTCTACCATAGTATATGCTGTATAACGAGGGGGTTAAATTGGGAGTTCATATGTGGAAAACCAAAATAACTAGTAACCAAGATGTAAAGATGAATAGAATCTCTTTTAAAGTTTTCTAATTTTCACTGCCAGTTAATGGGTAAGACTTTATTTAGAAATTAGGCATTTTGTCATAGCAGGTTCTTTTGTTATGTAGCTCTGAATTGGAATTTGGGAGTTAGAATTCTTTTAAGAGTTTAGTAAGATTGAATATCAGAAAGTAAGAATGTCCAAAGTCAATATCGTCATGTCTTACCTTGGCTTCTGCGATCGTSACAATGCAGAGTATTAAGTTGTATGAAGTCTTATGGGAGCTTAGCTGGACAGTTTCTGTTCTCAGGTTTATGGGAACCGTTGCAGTAGGTGGAGGAGAAAAAGTATTCTAGGGAGGTCTTATGACATCACATAGGAATTCTAACATGTGATTGGTTACCCATGTTCTTATCACAACAAACCTTAGAACTCGTCTTTCTTTAGGTTTGGAAATGTCATTAACACTTTGTGCTTCACTTTTAGTGTTTAATTTAAAAATGTGTATAACAGATAACTGAGAATAAAGTAAGTTTGAAGACACAGCTTTATAGTAGCTTTCCCTAAAGGGTCGTACATTGCCAGACTTGGAGATAACTACACACTGCTGTTGGAGTGGCAGAGCTAAAATAGCTGTGAAGGAATGCAGGTAGCTTGGGAGGGCAGTGTAGGCTCAAGGCAGGGTTAACGGAGCTGCCCTTGCAGAGTCTGTCTTGCCAGAGCAGCAAACACTCTCAGGTGATGTTTGATGCCTTTGCCTGTCTTATTTATATGTGTGCTTCATATCTGTCTAGGRATTGCTGWCTAGGTAAGAGAATGTGTAGAGAAAACTAGGTTAATAATTACTCTGAGTTTTGTAAAAGAAAAAAATTTATAGAGGAGGAGCAAAAATATTTAACTTATATTTTCTTCAGTTAAGATTTTAACCAAGGATCTTATGAATGATTCCATATTTCAATAGGTATGGAAGATGCATTTTATAAATGTAAGGACTGAAGATTTTTTATAGCTACATTGTATTACCACAAAAACCAAATAGATTTTTAGTAAGTTGATATAGTGTCAAGAGTAGCTTTTCTAGAAAAAGAGAGCTGCAGGCTCCTGTCAGTTGTATGGTAAGGAGGTGTTGATGGCCAGGTTTCCAAGTGAGGTTTAAGTATTGAGTGTTTCTGAAGGGTTTTCACCTAATATAGTCTCTTCTCTTCTCTTCTCTTCTCTTCTCTTCTCTTCTCTTCTCTTCTCTTCTCTTCTCTTCTCTTCTCTTCTCTTCTCCTCTCCTCTCCTCTCCTCT
>BDUI01020275.1:31191-45713 GCA_002335545.1 Apodemus speciosus
CAAGTTTTATAAAAGGCAACATTTAATTGGGGCTGGCTTACAGGCTCAGAGGTTCAGTCCATTGTCATCAAGGCAGAAACATGGCAGCATCCAGGCAGGCATGGTGCAGGAGGAGCTGAGAGTTCTACATCTTCATCTGAAGGCTGCTAGTAGAAGACTGACTTCCAGGCAATTAGGGTGAGGGTCTTAAGGCCACACCCACAGTGACACACCTACTCCAACAAGGCCACACCTCCTAATAGGGTTTCTTCTTGAACCAATCATATATAAACCATCACAGGAGCCACATCCCTAAAGAAAACTGATTCTCACCTCCCCAAGCCCCAGCAGCCCTCAGTCGCCAATAGCTCCTCATCCAGAGGTGGGACTTCACAAGCCCTTCCTCATCCTATGATGAGACTGTGTCTGGCTTGAGCTTATGCAGGTCTTTCACATGCAGTCTAAGCTGCAGTGAGTGCATGTGTGCACTGACCCTGTCATATTCAGCACATACCGTTTCTCTGCAGGTGTCTTCAACCTCTAACACCTACATTCTTTCCACAACATTCTCTCACATGATGCTTCCTGAGCCTTGGGAGAAGGGGGTGTGATGCAAGTGTCATATTTAGAGCTGAGAAGTCCACAGTCTCTTATTCTCTGCAAACTGACTTGCGTGGGTTTCTATAGTAATAGCTATCTCCTGCAAAAGGAAGGTTTCTGACGAGTGTTGAGAGATGCAGTGATCTATAGGTATAGAGGTAAAAACGTAGAGGCAGCTTATCACTGTCTCTATTTAGTAGAGCAATTGTGTTATGTTTTGGCCTGGGGCCTCTGACCTAGCTGACCACAGACTTCTGGCCTAGCTAGTGGTGCTAGTGGGCTCTAACATTCTTGCCACACGTGCTCCAGTGTGATATGTTGTCAGGCCGTTTGTTATTTTAGCTGCCAAGGTTCACAACTTTGGAGGACTGTTCACTGCTCAGATCCCCTGGCAGCATGCATAGAAACTTCCAGCAGTGTTAAGTGCTAGCCAACCAAGTGTGGGTAAAATCCGAAGGCAGACCACCATTGTGTCTGCAAGATCTGCACAGTCTGTGGAAATCAAAATGCAGAAAGGCATCTGCCTTTTATCAACCTTGGCCCACCTTATAGCACTATGCATGGCCCCATACACTGTGCTGGGTTAGTGACTTCTTTTCTTCTCTCTCTCTCTCTCTCTCTCTCTCTCTCTCTCTCTCTCTCTCTCTCATTTGTAGCCACATTAGTTCAGTTTGAAGTGTCCTTTATTTTCAGAATCAAATAGGTTAAATTTCCAGCCTCCTTTGAGAAAGATTAAAACCCAAAGGCACCTAAACAAAGAAAATCCGAATCTAGCATTTATCATTTAAGCCATTAAAATCGAATAAACAAGCAAACCAGTCATCTACAAGTAATGTCTTTTGTCTTAGAATTCTGGAGCGCTGAAAGAAGACTTACCTAGCCAACTAGAGATAATTCCCCTAGTACACTTTCTTCCTTGCTTAGCACAATGTTAGCAGATGCTTACAAGGACCCTCAGTTCCTTCTTCCTGACTCGCTTGGGAATGATTTGGCAATCTGCTCATGCCTCTCACTCTGCTCCTCATAACTCGGTATCAAGGGACTTGTTTCGTACACCAAATCCTCCACTCGTTTTTCCTACCTTCTGCAGGTATCTCTGTGTTGCTCCGAGGCTCGACAAAAGTGCAAAATTATAAATCTTAGCCTCAAAAATGATTTTTATCATGTCTTTTGAATTACTCCATTTTGCTGCATACAATAAATTTTATTAATAACTTTTAGAAATAGTCATTTTTCTCTGGTGATAACTATTATGTGGCCAAACAAAAACACATAATATTAATAATGCCAATTTACTACAACTTTATGTAGTACACATGGTGCTGTGATCAAAAGTCTTAGTTGTTTATCTTGCAAATTTTTCCTTGTTTCTGTTCTGGAGTTTGAATGCAGGGCTTTGTGTAGGCTAGGCAAGTATTCTCTCATTGGCCTAAGCCCCAGCCTTGTTACTTTGAGAAAGGGTTCTGCTAAGTTTGTCAGGCTGTCTTTAAACTTGCTATGTAGCCTCTCTGACCTCAAATTTGGGATCCTCCTGCTCAGTCTACCCAGGAGCTAGGGTCTAAGGTCAACGTTTCTTTTGCATCTTAACGCACCATCTTTAGAGTGATGTTGTTCTCATGTAACCAGTTAATAACTACACATCATGATGATTCTTGTCCTTTTCAGCATTATCTGTTTGCTTCTCTGGGCTCCTAGCTTGATACCTTTTCTAAGGCATCAACAGTTGATGGAACTGTTTAAGAATAATTAGGGGGTGTGGCCTTTGTTGGAGGGGGTGTGGCCTTGTTGGAGGGGAGGAGAGGCCCTCAGTGGTCCTGTGAAGGCTCAAAGACCCAGTGCAGGGGAATGGCAGGGTGGGGAGGCAGGAGTGGGTGGGTGGGTAAGGGAGCACCCTCAGAGAAACAGGGGCAGGGGATAGGATAGGGGGTTTTTGGAGGGGAAACCAGGAAAGGGGATAACATTTGAAATATAAATAAATAAAATATCAAAAAGAAACAAAGAAAGAAAGAAAAACAAGAATAATTAGAGGGTGTGGCCTTGTTGGAGGGGTGTGGCCTTGTTGGAAGGGTGTGGCCTTATTGGAGGGGGTGTGTCATTTAGGGGTTAGGCTTTAAGATTTCAAAAACCAACACTGCCAATTCTGCCACTGCCTGCCCTTTCTGCTGGGGCAGACTCTTGCCAGGTCTGCCACAATGAAGACACCATCTCCTGATACTTCCTAGAGAACCAGCTGCACTCAGGGCATTTGGAATGCAGAGAGGCCTGGGAGCACAGGAGAACTGGTCTTCCAGGAGGGCCTACATACCTGTGTGCTCAGAGAGAACAGGAATCCCAGAAGTACATTAACACAGGCTTGCAGGACAGATAAGCCACAGTCAGAGACAGCAAGACCAGCTAACAACACAGATAACCAGCTGGCAAAAGGCAAGTGCAAGAACATTACCAACAGAAACCAAGGCAACATGGCACCATCTGAACCCAGTTCTCCCACAACAGCAAATCCTGGATATCTCAACACATTGGGAAAAGCAAGAGTTGGATTTAAAATAGTATCTCATGATGCTAATAGAGGGCTTCAAGAAGGACTTAAATAACTCCCTTAAAGAAATACAGGAGATTATGGGTCAACAGGCAGAAACCCTTAAAAAGGAAACACAAAAATCCCTTAAAGAATTACAGGAAAATACAAACAATCCGTGAAGGAACTGAACAAAACCACCCAGGATCTAAAAGTGGAAGTAGAAACAATAAAGAAATCATAAAGTAAGACATCTCTGGAGATAGACAACCTTGGAAAGAATTCAGTAGTCATAGATGCAAGCATTAACAACAGAATACAAGAGATAGAAGAAAGAACCTCAGGTGCTGAAGATACCATAGAAAGCATTGACTCAACAGTGAAAGAAAATGCAAAATGCAAAACAAAAAGCTTGTAGCCCAAAACATCCAGGAAATCCAGGGCACAATGAGAAGACCAAACCCAAGGATTATAGGTATAGAAGAGAGCAAAGATTTCCAACTTAAAGGGCCAGTAAAAATCTTCAACAAAATTGTAGAAGAAAACTTCCCTAACCTGAAAACCAACACCATTTCCCATTTATCTCTCTCTGTGGCCTATGGATCAGATGTGAGCTCTCAGCTACTGCTCCAGAACTGTGTCAGCCTCCTTGCTACCATGCTCCCTGCCATGATGCTCATGGATTCTTAAAATTCTGGAAATGTGAGCCCCAGATTAAATGCTTTCTTTTATAAGATTACAGCAATAGGGCAGCAACAAAGGCATGTGTCCCTTTTCATTTTCTTTTCAGTGCTGAATTTTTGTAGTTGTCCAAGGACTGTGCAATTGCTTTTTAAAAAAAAAATCTATAAATGCTATTTTATATCTCTTATTTGGTGGCTTTTCCTAATATTATTTTAGGAATCGCATGTGTTGTGTTTTTCCGGTTTTTTAATTAGAAAGATATTTTATGTGTATGGGTTTTTGCCCATATGTGTATTTGTGCACCATGTGGCTGCAGTGCCCTCAGAGCGCACAAGAGGGTATACAGGATGTTATTTCCCGGGTTTCGGCACCATTGTTATGTTCATAAAAAGTGAAAGAGGTTCAGAGAATATGGTGTATGGCGGTGTGGGGGAAGGGGGTGCCCCAGTGGGCATCTCTTCTCCCCCCACACCCCCCCCCAGAGACCAGACACACACCGACGTGGTATAGAATAGAGTTTATTCAGGGCAGAGGATGGGAGTTAATGGGGTAGTGGAGGCTGAGAAAGGCAGAGAGAGGGAGAGAGTAGAGAAGTGGAGGCCAGCAATGAGTACATGGAGAGAGGGGGGAGGGGAGAAGAGCCCTAGAGGGCAGAGAGGAGAGAGGTGAGAGTGCCAAGAGGCAAGAGAGGTAAGAGAGATAAGAGAGAGAGGAGGGGGCAAGCAGCCCCTTTTATAGTGGGCCAGGCCTACCTGGCTATGGCCAGGCAACTGTGGGGAGGGGCATACCTGGCTGTTGCCAGGTAATTGTGGGGTGGAGCTTAGACAGAATCTTAACACAGGATCTGCTAGAAACGGAGTTACAGAAGTTGTGATCCATCACGTGGATGCTGGGAAATGAACCCGTGTCCTCTAGACAAGCAGTGGGGGTGGGGTGTGTGTGTGTGTGTGTGTGTGTGTGTGTGTGTGTGTACCCACTGATTTGTCTCTTAAGCAGCTCAATTATTTTAAATGTAATAAAAGTAAAGTGTACTTGACATTAATTTTAAAAAATCAAGTTTCTGGGTAAGAGACATTATATTTCATAATAATTGATCTGTGTTTGTAATGGACTATATGGTGGTTTGAATATATTTAGCCCATGGGAAGTGGCACTATTAGGAAGTGTGTCACTGTGGGGGCAGGCTTTCAGATCCTATGCCCAAGCTCCACCAAGTGTGGAAGAGACTGTCTTCCTGGCTGTCTGCTGAAGAGAGTCTTCTCCTGGTTACCTTCAAATCAGGCTGTAGATCTCTTGTTTCCTCCAGCACCATGTCTGCCTGCATGCTGCCATGCTTTCTGCCATGATGATAATGGACTGACCCTCTGAAAGTGTAAGCCAGACTCAATTAAATGTCTTTTATAAGGGTTGCCTTGATCATGGCATCTCTTCACAGCCACAAAACCCCAAGACAGACTGTTTTTGCTCTTATTTATAATATTTTAATGGTTTCATCTTCTGTTAATATGGATGATTTCTTCCCTGGAGTATTTCTGTACATCCTGAGATGTTTTCCAAATATCTTCATGTTTTTCCTTTGTAAGATGTTCAACTTTTTGACCAATTTAAGCTCTTTTCTCAGGTTTGATTATGCAACATTTTATATATTAAGCTCTGATCTCAGATTCATTTATTAAGTAATGTTTTCCATAAAGAGAAGTTGTTTCAACTAAAGTGAGATCAGCAAATATGTGTGATATGGGAGAAGAGCAGGGAGGTGTTCCAGGCCCTCCCTGGGCGACAGCACCTCATTTCTCAGATCTGAGTGGTAGCCTACATCCTCAAGACTGCCAGTCAACCCCCACAATGAGTTCCTACTCCTGCCTTCCCTGAGCTTCAGACCTGAGCTTATTTCCTCCCTCTTGCCCCTCCCACTGCCCAGGCTCCTGCCTCTCTCATTGCCACAGGCTCCTGCCCCTCCCACCGCCACAGGTCCCTCCCACTGTCGCAGGCCCCTCCCACTGCCACAGGCCCCTCCCACTGGCATGCACAGCATTTTCCTCTTCTGGCTACACCCTGCAGCTGCAGCTTCCTTCAGAGAACCTGGAAAGGTTATTGAAAATTGTTTTGTTTTTCCAGAATCTTTTATTCTTTGTGTGGGAGAGGCTTCCTGCTAGCCCGGGCTACTATTTTGCCAGAATTAGGCAGGTTTKTTTTTTTTTTTAATATTATTATTGTTTTAAAGCAGACTTTTTTCTAAGCTTGGGTAGAAGCCATCCCTAATTTCATAATAATTTGCAGCAAGGCTTATATCTGCACACAGACCAGACTCTCTATGTTTAAAAAAAGAAAACAGCAATAATATTATATATTAGCCCCCCCCMAAAAAAAGTGAGATGTAGGAGGAGATGTAACTTTAAAATCTGGTTTACACCATTGCAGACAAGACAGGGTTATGGCAGGGACTGCGAGCCAAAGCGCCTCCAGAGTGGGACTTTCACGGTGGCCCCCAGGAAGGCTGTCATACTTTGGGACTGGAAGGAGAGAGACTTTCACAAATCATTCCAGCAGCTTCTTCTAAGCATGCAGTCCGGAGCCTGGAGGCTATACAGTGTGTTTGGATGGGTCTAGGGGTCTGAACCAGTGCAGCTGAGGCTATCTGCATTTACTTTGGAAAACCACAGAGAAAAAGCAAAGACGAGGAGCTGGTGGCAGCGGTCTGGGGTATAGCTTCAACCTTTAGACTTCCTGTGTGACAGGCACCAGCTCCTGGGTATGAAGCAGACAGAGCATCTTTCGGAAATCCCGCACGGTGGCTGCAATCTCTACATAAGGATGTGGAAGGAAAAACAGGAGTTCAAATTCATCCTCAGCTAAAGAGTTCGATTTCGAGAGCAGCCTGGTTTCATGGATGCTGTTGATGGGTGGGGGAGGGGGAGAGGGAGATGGAAGGAGAGAGAAAGAGAGAATGGGAGAAAGAGATGAAAAGCTGGTTAATGGGGAACACTAAATCCTCCCACAAGCAACGTGTGCTTTGTTTGTGTCGACAGCAAAGACAGTCCGAGAATCTCAAGAACACATGATAGGATAACACTAGGACCACGGTTCGTTTATCTACAGCACAAGCTACAAAGCTGTCCAGTCTGCCCACAGGCCTGAGATGAAGCAGCAATTAAACAATGAGTTTTAAACCTATGGCCCAAGAGCCAAATGCTGTATGCCAGACATTTTCATATGACCTTTGAGGGCAGAACAGTTCCAAAGGACCATGAATAACACACACACACACACACACACACACACACACACACACACACACACACACACACACACASTACGTTGGCCAGCAAAGTATCTGGTCAGGTTTTTGGAAAGAACCTTCTAGAGTCTCCTGCAGGAAACTTATCTAAGAATTGGGCTGTGAAGGAGGCTGTGGGGGAAATGATCAGGGTCTCCACGGTTGCCTGAAAACTCACTCAGTGGTCCAGCATGGAGTTGTGTTCCTCCTCTTGCCCTCTCATGTTACTGGATCTACAGATAATGGAATGGTGATTCAAATCCTATAGCAAATAATCTCACTGAGGTTCTGTGGGTCTCCACTACAGAGTAAGTTCTCAAAACACAGAGTAAGAGTCATAATAGGAAATGCCAAGTGTCAGAATGAAAATCTAGAAGGTCGTATTAGAATCACAAGTATAGATTGTATAAAACACTAGAAACAGGACACAGGAACACAGGATTGGGGGTTTGATAAAGCTCTCTGGTCTATGCGCGGTTTCAGGTAGAGACATGCATGAAAGTTGGTTCTACTGGTAGATAAACATGCCTGACCCAAAAGATACTCATTTCTTGTCTGAGTTTGCTCAAGACGTGGTAGGAAATGTGAATCAAGGTTAAACCTAATTCCTCCTGTAATATGGGAGCTCTGAGAGTTTATTGTCTGATTCACTGTCCACCTGAGGCCCTGAGACATGTCTTGATCTGCCAGAAACTAATTTGTTAATCAATAAAATGTCAGCTGAAGGGGCGAATGGTGAACGTGTAAGGAGAAGAGGCAGAAGCGGAGCATGGGGGGAAAGGGAAGCTAGCTAACAGGTCTCACCCCACCTGGCCTGGGGAGCAAGTCTTCCCTGTGACCACACACAATAGTAGCAATCCTGACAGTTTAACAGGATACCAGACTGGCTGTCACTCCACCTGGCCTGGTGAGAGCCAACCATCCCATTAAACAATCAATATCGCTACTGTTTTGTTTCGTAAGCTTTCTTGAAATGGCTAGCTATCTGAGCTTAGCTCTAGATGCGCTGGTTGCCTGCATGAGGATCCACAAAGGCTACCATCTTAATTTAATATTTATCTAAATTAATTCAAGTCAGACATTTTATTAGCTATCCACATCCAAAACTATTTCAAATTCCACCTTTTATTTTGGGATTGTGAGGATAATTTAAAAAATAAATCTTTAGATCCCTGAATTTCTAGACACTCTTCATGTTAGTTCTCATTCCAAGCAATCCAGTTCTCTCTACCAAGTGCATTTCCTTTCTCATGGCCTTTGACAAACACAGTGGACTTTTACCACTGGGCATTTTCCTACGCTACTTTACAAATACCCCTTTAGAGCTTTAATCAGAGTTGGCTCATTGCACATACTGAATTTCAGGTAAGAGAGTTTTGTAAATATAAGCCATGAACATTCAACCATCTGCCCTACTATTTCTCTCTATTTTCTGCCTTTAAGCAATTAATGCTATATACCTCATCTTCTGTATTAATTGATGGTATACATTGGTTTGGTCCTTTCTCTTACAATGGTGTTGCAAATTATGGTAGCAATTACCTCTGTAGGTCACGATAGCACACTGCCCATGCCACAACAATTACTTACTGAGAGTGAAGTCCAGCAATTTATCTCAATAATAGTTACCACCAGACTTACTTTATAGACTGAAGACTTTTCATTAGCTTTTCAGGTCAGCTTTCCTCCAACTGGCGACTTGAGCAGGAATCTAGAAGCAAGAGAAAATGTGCCAAGGTTGCTGGGTGGGGAGGGCGTCTCTGGAGGCCAAGCATAGGGGAAACACAAGAATTTCACACAAATTCTATTGGTTAGTGTGGTCTCTCGTGGTCTCCTTTGATTACAGGGTCTCTACGTGTGCAGAGGCCAAAGGAAAACATTGTAATACACATGTGCTCAGTTTGTGGTAATATATACAGGCAATTACACAGTCAGCAGATTGTTGGTGGAGAAGACAGAATGAACCTTGAGGCTGTGAAAGTCATGAAATAACATTGGGAAGCCATGATCTGAGGATGAAGCAATGTGGCACAGTTCCATTTGTTTGTTTGTTTGTTTTGAGACAAGATTTCTCTGTGTGGCCCTGGCTGTCCTGGAACTCACTCTGTAGACCAGGCTGGCCTTGAACTCAGAAATCCACCTGCCTCTGCCTCCCAAGTTCTGGGATTAAAGATGTGCAACACCACTGCGCGGCAGGTAGCACAGTTCTTGATATTTATCTGCAACCTGTGGTTAGCTGACAGTTACTACTTTCCTAAGCATAAAATTATTTGACATTRTTTTCCTTTCAAACTTTTATAAAAATCATTTTATACTTTACCTAATGTTATTTTTACAAATATTTTAAACAATTTTTGAGCAATATTGGCATACCTGTCAATTAGATAATAAAAATATACATATCAATWGTTGGTTATTTTCATATGTCATAGATTTCAAAAACGAATATATTCAAAATTATTTGTGCATAAAATGTGTAAATACAAATGATATTTGGTTTCAACACAAGTGAAAGAGTTAAAATTTATGAAAATAATATTAGATAAAAGTGTGATTRTGTGTTAAAAGTACAATTATACTATCTATATTATGAAATAAGAATATATTTGAATTTTTAAACAATTATTAACTAACATAAGAGGTTATGTTTTTTCCTTTGGATCACAAAATATTTTGTAACCTAGAAAGACTTTCACTTTCAGAAAGATATTATATTTTCCAACCAACTTAACACTCCAAAACAACTGTCAGGACAGTGTGGTTTTCTAGAGTCGTTTCCTTGGGTTTTGTAGACATGAATCCTCTCGAGATCTTGCAGAAATGTCATTCCGAACCAGCAGGCCGTGAGCAAGCCCTGAGAGTCCAACCAATCACCATGGGAGGTTTGTGCAGCTTGTCCAAGGGGTAGCTTCTGAGTAGCCAGGATCCATGGCATGTGGATCAGATGGTTCTTCTCATCACTGTGACAAAATACCCAACTCCTTCTTGGCCAAGTAGAGCAGTAGAYTGCAGACACACAGCTGGTTTTCTCGTTCATGTTATTCTGTCAGGCCCCTCAGCTGATACTCTTTGGAAACACCTCCACAGCACAACTAAAGTTATGGCTCACAGGAGAATTAATTCATTCAAGTAGTCAGTGGAGATCATCTGTCTATCATGCTGTGCAAGACAGCCTGGCACTGGTATGACTAGAATTCTACTCGTGGCCTATAAATGATACAGCCATTGTGATTATCATTTAGTTGGAATGCACTGGAAATAAAATGAAGCTATTATTAATAATTGTGCATATACAAGGAACAAGTCAGAATGCTCTTCTCAAACTTGCGGTACCCAGTCTCTCCTATTTTAAATTATAAAGTGTTGTATACACTCTTCAATTAAGGTCAGCCATTCTGAGACGCGTGGAACCAGAAATCCCATGGATAGCTTACCAGTCATTGTATCTGAGAGAACCAACTTGGAGCACATAACAGCATTTCCAGGAGAGAGTGTCAAAATAGGAGAAGCTTATATTTTGTAAAATGCTTGGTGGAGAAAAGTGACAACCCACCAAAATGAGTGTAAATCTTCATCTGCCACTAACTAGACTTTGTTGCACCTTTTAAATACTAAAGTGAACTTGCTTGTTTCAAATGAAAAGGACAAAGAAAGTCTTGATTAAATCTATTGGTCTTGTTTATGTGAGATTTAAAAATTACGTTCATCTTCCATAGTAAATAATTATCTATGATTAAATGGTCTTGACATCTTCAGATTCGATCATGAATTTATGTAGTTTTGTAACTAATTCCTAGTACATTTTGGAAATCGCTCCATTCAAAGGTTTTTATTATAGATTTTTTTGTTGAAAAATCAAATTTTCATGTTTTGATCATATCACTTCCCTTCTCCCAACTCCTCCCAGATCTTCCTTAGCTCCTCCCTACTTACCAACTTCATGTTCTCTCTCTCTCTCTCTCTCTCTCTCTCTCTCTCTCTAAACATATATATACACATATGTATATATATATATGCATATATATATATCTGTGTCTTTCTCACAAAACAAACACAAAATAAAAACAAAAAACTCAGTAGGATAAAAAGTGTCAAAAATAAAAATAAAAATAAAAATAAAATAAAATAAAATAAATGTCCGGTGGCCTGTGACGATGACTTACCTGAAAGGTGTAATAGTTCAATATTGGCAAAGATGTTGCAGGAGAACAGTTTATTTTATTTTATTTATTTTTTCATTTCAGGCCACTCCACGAGACAGAGCCTGTCCCTGGCACTGCTGACGTGGCTCTTCTTCTTTGTGTGACTTAGATCCATAACTTGATTAGTTTCCCCACAGGTMCTTTGTCCAAAACATAAGTATTTAAGACAGAGACTCAGTGCCCTAGGGCAAAATCATAAACAGCTAGAAGAGAAACTACATTTTCAGAAATGTAAAAAGGTAAAAGAAACATACAGATGATTGAAATTATGTGCATAAAAACCAGTGCATGATTTTACATATACAGAAAATTCATGCTCAGAATATTTTTTAAAAAACAGATTTTTAGCAACCAACAGAAGCTAATATGTGCAAACATAATTAAAGTGAAAATATGAAGGAGTCTTGGTGGTTTTAAATCACACGACTCCTCCCACCTCATCTGAAAATGTCATGAATATCAGATTAGAAGAGTTTGTTCCTTCCAGTATGGATGGGTACATTTAACCATTGTTTCTAATTCTCATACAAATATTCTAAGCACTGGGGATTAATATTATGGTCTAGATCACAAAAAGTTCTTTTTTTAAATCCTATTCAGTACCAAAAGAGCCTTAAATATGAGGTCTGATATTTTCCCATAATGACATATGGTTTTAAGAAAAATAGCAGAAACTGACATTCTAGAAAAATAAAATGAGTGACTCACATAATATTACCTCCAGGACATAATGTATTCCATGTAGCAGGTTAGTCATAGACTTGGACCTTCCTGCAAGAGTCTCTACTAATGTTCCCAAGATGTTTTTGTTTTTCTGATTTTTTTTTAAAAAAATTCTAATGTATCATTGAAATTGTATCCACTTACGAAGAACTCAGAATTAGACAGCAAATCCCACCCAAAACACTCGCGCCTCACACAACTGACATTTGCTGAGCTGCCCCCACCTAGTGCTTCCCACACTGTCTGCCTTCAGCCTGTGTCATGGTCTCCAGGAACTGGGTACATCCCCTGTAAACACATCCAGCCACAGCTGGATGTGTCTCTAGGTTAAAGAATCCTTTCCACTTGACTTAACACACATCTCTCAAGCACTGCACCTGGCCCTGGCGATGGTGGGGGATGTACACCGAAGCCAGGCACGTCCTCTTTGCTTGAGCTCACATTGAGGATAGTACACGAGAAGGCAAAGAAAATGCAGAAATGGAACGCTGGAGAAGGAGATGGAGAAGGAGAAGGGGCTCTGGTTCCCCTTCTTTCAGCGAGYRTCTCCTTCCCCAAATGGACTGGCTTTGGATCTAGTTATAGATCTTAGCAGAGGAAATGACAGCTGTTTCCTTGCTGTCTTCTGGCCAAACTGAGCCTGCCAATGCCTCCACCTCCTGTTTCTCGGAAAAAACCTTGCATCTCYTTCATCCTCTTCTGCGGACGCTCTGTTCTGCTACCTCCCTTAAAGCTAACCATCAAAAGGAAGCACATTCAATTCCACATTTAGAAGTATAATATATATGATTATAATTGTCAACATCATAATTTCATAAGTGCAGTTGAAGATATTACTACATTTTATGATTTTTGCTATTATAATACTAAACTCAAATATTTCCCCCTTAATTTTTAGTAAAACAGTGTTGATAAGTGTAGATGAGTATTCATTGATTATTAAAAAAAATAATGATTTATCTCTATTGCTTCAATTTGTTCAAAGAGTTTGCATTTAAGCCCTGGTACCAAACTCACTAGCTCCCTTATCAGATTCAGAGTTGACTACCAATGCCGATCAACGGAAGTCAAGAATAGGGTCTAGGAATTCCATATGGCACCGGCAGAAGTCTTAGGAGAAGTGCTTACCGATGATTTACGTGGAAGGAGCCTGCCCCAATGGGCAGGATGCTTATGCAGAGATTGTTCAGGCCTTAGAGACTGGAACACCATCAAAGATACATTGACAATGCACATTCCACATTCGCAATGGATCCTATTTTATATTCAGCACTTGCTTGCTTGCTTTCCTTCTTTTAAAAAATAYGTACTTGAAAATATTTTACTGATAAATAAAAGAATGCATTTTTATCCTATACAACATTATCTTTAAAGTATACTTACATCTTGGTAATTTAAGCTTTTGTCTATTATTACTTCTCTGTGCATGGCATGCATGTGAGTGTACAGGCACCATGACGCGTGCCAGAGAACAGCTTTGTGGAATCCGTTCTCTCCTTCCACCTCTACCAGAGTTCCAGAGATGAACTCACACGGCTAGATCTCTCTGCATCAATTGCCTTTATGCACCATGTCACCTTGCTGGCCTCGGTCCTATCTAACTTTAACCAATGTGTCACCTCGGATGAGAGCATAAGTCAGTCAACTTTCCAGTGCTTGACACAGACATGCAACAATTAGCAGAAAGAGAAAATATGCAATTCCGTTCATAGCTTTGGAGRTTCTGACCATGATCAGTTGGTTCCCATGTTTTGGATGCACATCTGGAAGCAACACACCACAGTAGGAACTGGAGCTGGGCAAAGACCATGAACCTTACAAACATGAAGCAAAAAAGTGGGAGGGAGGCATCCTTCAAGGGCATGCCCTCCAATGGCCTAAAGACCTCTCTGCTCACCCTAACTTTCAAAACTCTATCAYTTCCTAATGGTCTAACCATGGAGATGGATTCTGTAACATGTGGGCTTTGAGGAAGGTAGCAGCAGGGAACAGAAACCAAATTTCTTTAAATTTTTCATGTTTTGGGCAAGCTTCTATCTTGATTCTGCCACATGTGGAGTGAGTGGTTCTCAGTCAGCCCCTGCTGTGGCCCAAATCTTCTGGTTCATGGATTGGGAACACACCCTCCAGGTAGTACATTTTCCTCATGCTTCTGAGGACTTATTTCCTTATGATTGTGCTTCCTGTAGCTATTTTATTTAATAATGTTGACTGCTGGTGATGTGGAAATCACCTTTTCAGTTGTTCTGGATATTTCTCATTTAGCCTTTCTAAGAAGCCTATGAGTTGAATCCCATATTAGACCATTTCACAGCAGGAGAAGCAGAGACCTAGGTTAAGATGCCCAAGCCTGCAGTTAATAGGTAGAGCTGGAGAATTAAATGTGATCTGTGGATTATCATTCTTAGGATAATTTTACCATTGGGGGGAGGGATGTTCTACCATTGTCCATTAACAAGGCTTTCAGAGAAGGGAAAAATGCTTTTAAAAATGAATGACCACTTAACCCCTCCCCAACCCCAGGCTAAGATGAAACAGA
>BDUI01020286.1:10797-22881 GCA_002335545.1 Apodemus speciosus
CCACATGAAAGCTCACAACCATCTTTACGGCTACAATGTGCTCATATACATAAAATAAATAAATCTTTTTTCTAAAGATTCATCTATTTATTATATGTGAGTACACTATAGCTGTCTTCAGACACTCCAGAATAGGGCATCAGATCTCGTTATGGATGGTTGTGAGCCACCACATGGTTGCTGGGATTTGAACTCAGGACCTTCAGAAGAACRGTCAGTGCTCTTTAACAGCTGAGCCATCTCCTCTCCAGCCCAAATAAATAAATCTTCAAAAAACTGCTGACTCCAATGCCTTTCAAATGAAGTACTGAGGCAAATATGTTCATCAGCTCCTAACAGCTCCTATTATTGCCGTAGATAATTGTCAGTTCTGCACATGCTGTCTGCATTTTCATGTCTAACCTGATTCACTGTGACTTACGGCTCAGTCATCGGAACCTACTATAAGGCAGAATAGCAGGTAGTCGATGGTATGGAACTTTCAATTTGATTTCCAGATACCTTTTATTAAAACATTTCTTCTAGGTAGCTTCGATAAAAGCATTCCCCTTGATGTAGGTCATGGGTGGTGGTGAGGGACTGGCCGAGCCAACTGTGTGCATGTGCATCACTCAACAGACACCACAGAAAAGAGCAGAAAAGAGGTTAAAGCTAGCGACTATGAAGTAACAAGCAATCAACATTCTAGTCTGAAGAGTCCATGAGGAAGGTATTCTTTAAGGAGAGACAGTGAACACTGATGACAAAGATGAGTTTAACTGCTGTCTGACCTAGTTTGGAGTAAACTTCAGGTACAATACTATGCATCTTCAGTAGATGTAGATTAGAATGCTGTGGATAAGTCTGATCTACAGCTACACTAGCCTGATCTTCAATCCCATAACAATATGTCATAGAGGTCTAAACAAACCCCTCCAGTACCTACTACCAATGCTTTGCACTTATCTCTAGCAAGAGATTTGAAGTCACCTCTTAGGTAAGAGGAATAAATATGATAAACGAAATTTATCCCAGTGAACACACTTTCTCCAGCAGGGGTATGTGTAGCAGGAGTTGCTACTCAGAGTACAAACCAGGCAAGGCCAAGTTCCTCCTGCACAGGGATGCATGTCTATGAATTTAGATCTCTGGGAAGTGGAACCTTTTAAAAAAAAATGGCTGCTGTTGGCATCAGAAGCTGTTTAGTCTCTGAATCCAGGGAGGACATCACACCTAGGCAACAAGGGCTGTGGTGTGTCTGTTGCCATGGCAACCGCCACATATTCCTGACATGCATTTCACCTGGGTGCCTCACCTTGGAGACTCACCTGTACACAGTGGTGCACGTCCCGAATAAAAGGCAGAGACCCCCAAGCCCTCACCCCTTCTTCTTCACCCCCCTTTTTTCCGACTTCTCTTCCCCACTTCCTCCAATAAACCTCTTCTCATGGAGCTGTGCTGCCTGGTGTAATCTCTCTGGATAAGAGCAGCTTTCTAACACAACATTTGGTGTTGAGACTCAGGTATCACTAGCAATGGCCCAGGTGTGCCTGTGGCAAATGCTGGCATGGCCAAAGTCACCGCCTATGGTGACTGCAACCTACTGGCTCCAGCCACCACTCAGGTTTCTGCCACCACCTTTGTAGACCACCACTGCTGCCACCACCGCTGAGGGGCACAGAGACCTCCATCACATGGGCTAGCTGCTGCCAGGTGGATTAATCTCCCATGGGCTGAACGTCATTGGACAGGTCCACCAGCTGCRTAGCCCCACTCTTCTTGTAACCAGATTGCCAGACTTCCTCACACAAACAACGGCAGATTGGTAAGCTTTTTCCTCCAGTTAGTAGACAGCACCCCCTCCCTCAGAGAGTCCAACTAGGAAAACAATGCCACATCCACTGAAGAGATTACTTAATGAAGTTTGGACATAAAAAAGAAAGTACATTTTGGGAAAAAAGACTTTGATTATCCTCCTAGAATCCATTTGGGCAGGCAGAGATAGCCAACAACAACAAAAMCAAATTTCTAAATGGTATGACCATAGCACATCCATTGCCCATGCCCACAGTGATATACTTCCTGTAACAAGGCCACACCTCCTAATAGTACTGCTCCCTTTGCCAAGCATATTCAAACTTCCACACCTCCTAACCTACCTCTTACCATGGTACCCTAACCCTAACCCCTGACCACAAACCTTACCATAATCCATGACCCCTTAACCCATTGAAACTCTAGCCAGTGACCTCTCAAACCCCAACCTAACTCTGTAACACTACCCCTCAGTACCACTAACTTTTACATGCCAGCTGTTCCTAACACTGTGAGGTAACCCTAACCCTTAACCTTGTCCAGCCCTAACTGTAAACATAACCTACATTCTGTATCAGTTGATATAGTTCAAMCATTTAATAA
Source organism: Apodemus speciosus (assembly GCA_002335545.1). Lineage (NCBI taxonomy): Eukaryota > Metazoa > Chordata > Mammalia > Rodentia > Muridae > Apodemus > Apodemus speciosus. Next base: position 13,195 of record BDUI01020286.1, read on the forward strand.
AAGTCCATACTCCTATATCCTGATTTCTGAAAGAATTTAATTACAGCTTGTCCGAAATGGTTGTGGTTATTAAGCTTAAAAGCTCTGTAGCATTTTTTTCTCAGGGCTGCTGTTCCACTCCTGAGTCTATTCTTAGGCCCTGATAGATCAGTAGATCTAACACTAACACTCTAACCCAACCCTCTAACTCCAATGACGTAATTACAACAACTTCTTGTCATTTGCATTGACCTAGTGCTGGGGTGTGTTGAATCCAAGTAGACCTCATAACACAAAGGCTTTACCACATTGAGTACATTCATAAGGTTTTTCAATAGTATGTGTTCTTCTCTGCATTCAGAGATAACTGTGAAGAGCAAAGGCTTCACAACATTGCTTTTATATATCTTGATCAGAAGGCAGCCAGAAGACCCTCTTCTGTCCTGGGTGGGGCTTAAGCACTGATGTGCTTCTTTAAAACTTCGAGGACACATTAACATTTCTTCAGAGTCTTACTCATACCAACTTGCACATGAACCTTACCTTCCATGTCTCCTAGAATGTTGACAGTGTTCTTCAGTAATAGGGACTTCCCAATTGTAGCCTAAAACATAGTATCAGAAAATGTATGATAAATTATTGGAAATTAGGAAAAATTTAAGTTACTATTTTTTTTTCTGAGACAGGGTTTCTCTGTGTAGCCCTGGCTGTCCTGGAACTCACTCTGTAGACCAGGCTGGCCTCATGCTCAGAAATCCACCTGCCTCTGCCTCCCAAGTGCTGGGATTAAAGGCATGTGCCACCACCGCCCAGCTAAGTTACTATTTTCAATGAACCTGATTTATTTACTTCATTCTTCTTCATTCTCAACTGAAATTACATAAGAGCATCAGTAAAAAAGAAACACTTGTTCCTTTATTTTAAAAAGTGAAATGAAATTCAGTGTCTTACCTATAACAGTTAGGTTCCTATAGGTCTCCAGCATCACATCTTTGTAGAGAGTCTTCTGTGAAGGATCCAGCAAAGCCCATTCTTCTTGAGTGAAATTCACATGCACATCATCATAGGATATTCTAAAATATCCGACACATGTACAACACAAACCAAGATACTGACAGCACTGTATATATGTATACACTTCACTGACATTACATTCATATAATTCTGGTGCTTTGCTCACTTGTTTCTTGACCCAAAAGTTCTACTGTAATCACCAAGTCATTTTGGAAGGAACTGAATAATGAGCCTCACCTCTGTCATTTCTTTGCTCTTTGAAGAGGATATAGTAGCCTGGCAAGAGAAATGCCAATTACGAGAGAGGGGGGAAAAAGGAAGGGGGAGAGAGAAACATTACTGAATACATACCAGAGAAGTTCTATGAACAATGACTGACTACAAGAAATGATGGGCAAGCTGAGTATATTGACTCATTCCTGCCTTTAACCCCAGCATTCAGGAGGCAGAGGAAAGTGTATCTCATTGAGTCGTATGCCAGCCTGATCTATCGAGGAGAGCCAGGGCTACATATTCATACTCTGTCTCCCCTGTAAAAATCAATCAAACAAGAAAGAGAAAGAACTCAGAGGTTAATACTGAAGTTCCTATAAAGAATTATATACATTCACTCCAGTTCTGTATTCCTCTTGTAGAATCCTAAAGTGCTCCAGTGTAACCTGACACATGAATGAGATCTTCATAAAAGGGAGTGAGTGCCTGTTTAAACAGTTACAAATGGACACATGAAAATATTAACAATGTAAATATTGACCCTAAGTTAATAGCATAGGGCAGAAGAGAGGCTCAGCAGTGAAGAGCCCTTGCTGGTGATCTTGCAAATTGTGCTTAATTGTCAGTACTTACAATGGAGCGCACAACTATCCATTACACCAAGTTACGAATTCTGAGGCCATCTTCTGAGTACTATGAAGACCAAGCATGCATGAGGTATATATTCATGTATACAGGCAAAATAGTTATATACATTTAAAAAATTAAAAAAATTAAAACAGGTAGGAAGAATTTTGTGTACCTGCAATTCAATGATTCAAAAAGCTCAGGCAGTAAAGGTTAGCCAGTAAGTATCAGGCAGTATTAATGTCATGAATATATGTCATCCTGAGAAATAGAATAATCTCTCTCCCAAGTTACAAAATTCACAGTCTGGAAGAAGATCGACACAACAGAATATACTTGACATTCACCAAAATCTACATTCCAGAACCATCAGCAGAATAATATAAAAACAAACAAACAAACAAACAAACAAACAAACAAACAAAAAGCCAGGCATATTGGCCCAAATTTAATCTCAGCATTCTGGGGCCAGAGTCGGGTGGATCTTTAAATTGGAGGCCTCCTTGTTCTATATACCTATTTTCAGGACACCCAGGGCTACACAGAGAATCTCAGTCTTCGAAAACAAAACAAATGCAACTAAATTGTAAATATAAAAACACCAAACACCAGGCTGACAAAATGCCTTAGCACTGAACAACAATTGTTTCTACTGCAGCTTATGTGACTTAGTGGTAGAGTCTGTATGGATGAAGGCAAGACAACATGTGAAACACACACACAGGAAATGGGTTAAGTCTATAGACACTCAAGTATCATCCCAAATAAGGAATCTAGAAATGTTCCTCCTACAAAAGCTTCTATTGAGAGTACTGAGTTGTCCAAGCTGACTCCATGACAGGCTACAAACTGGCAGTTGGGAGATGAGGCCTAAGTTTCTGTTTCCCAGAACTGGAAAAGTCCAAAACAAGTCAATTCCAGGAAAATCAACCATCATTGGCAGCCAATCAGGAGCTGCCAGGAGATGCTCCCACCACCAGGCCTGAGCAAAGAAAAGTTCATCAGCAATGGTTCAAGAACATATTCCCCAGAATTCTCCTAAATTCCCCAGAATTCTCCAGAAATTTACCAATTCCAAAGACACCCATACCTCTGGAAATAGAACCAAGCAATAAGGACAAAAGTCACCTGCTCCTCCCCGGAATTCCCCAAATTGGCTTTAATTTGAGCTTGCAAAGCTTACATGTGTGTCTCCATCCTAGTGAATGGTAGCCCCTTGCATGCTGGAATTCTGTCGAATAAAACACTTTTGGCTTTTGCATACTATTTGAGTCTGGGGTCTCCCTTCAGTGATTTTTACACCCCAACATTATAAGTATTAGCATTCTGTCTTAGCTGCATTCCACAGTTACCTGGCAACAGCCAGGTATACTCCTCCCGACAGTTAACTGGCAACAGCCATGTAGGTCTGACTGACTATAAAGGAGGTGCTTGCCCCCTCCTTGCTCTCTTGTTCTCTTGCTCTTCCATTCTTGATCCCCGTCTGTCCCCTTGCCCCTTCCCCATTCCCATCCCACCACGCTCTCCATGTACTCATGGCTGGTCTCTACTTCTCCATTCAATTTATGCCTTTCTCTGCCTCTACTACCCTTTTAATTCCCCTCCCCAAGCCCTGAATAAACTCTATTCTGTACTATACTGTTGTGTGGCTGGTCCCTCAGAGGGAAGGGATGCCTCAGCATGGGCCCACAGAGGCACCCTCTTCCCTCATAAACCAGCACACCTCCATAGAACATATTCCATTTCCTCTCTTTATCTTTTTATAAACACATCAAWAAGCTCCCCCCRAAAGCCACAAAGGAGAGACAAGTGTTCAAAGACATTATCCAATTCCCAGAGCTTTTTGACTCAATCAACTACATTCTGACCCTGGTTACAGGGTCATAGGTTCATAGTCATCCCGTGCATTTAGTCTAACCTTCAATGATCCTAATAATCTTCAAGAGCTGTTCCACTTTTCAAATGCCCAAAGTATCTTCTGACACTCAAGACAATCTCTTGATCACCACATTTTGTAAAATCAGAAAGCCAGCTGTATCTTTCCAACATGCAATGGCACACAATACCCTATCACATTCCAATAGACAGGAATGTGTACAGAGTGAAGGAAGCTTGGACCAAAGCAAGAAACCCCTCAGGGTGAGCACTTTTTTTGATAAATTTTTTATTATACATTTTATTTTTTATCATATTCAACACAATATATATTTTTACACCAATCATAAAAATAACAGACATGTTGTGAAATGAACATAAAAAGATAAAGTCTTTTTATTTGTTTGTTTTGTTTTTAGTAGAGTTAAAATCTTGGCTCTTACTGTGGAAGAAACCTAAAATAAGAACAATGTTTAGACATTGGAGTTCATTGTAATAAGGCTGTACTTCAATGTCCCTCACATTGCCAAAGCATTTTACCTCCATAGTAGCAAAGCTAAGAGTTGACAGATGTGCTGTGCAGGGCAAACACTTAATCCTGTAGCTCCTTCTCAGACACATGGGGCTCAGTTTCAAAAGGCTTAGATGGCTCTATCCCTGCAATTTCTCATACTTCTCAAGATTTAGGTTCTTCCACCCCCTAAATGCAGCTCTCCATGGCAGGGGTCTCTTAGGTATCTCAACATCTTGTGCTCTCAAAATGCACCTCAGGCTTCATCCTTATCCTCCCTCACTGGGAGGCTATGACTCTGCCAAATATGGATGGATGGATGGAACAGTGCTGAACTGAAACCACAGAGGAAGAATCCATGGCTTTAAATTTTGCATCTTTTTGTTTCCAGAACTTGGGTGATCTTGCCAAGAGTGGATTCTAAATTGGGATGGAACCTGACACGTTTGGACCACAGCTGTAGCAGGTTTTATATGAAGTTCTTCCTGGGTCTAGGAATCGCATTGCCTATTCCTTCCATTAGTTGAAGGCTTAGGAGAAGAGAGTGTTTCCCTTGGGGTATTTCTTAGGCTTCCAGTCATGACAAGAACCTTGTCTTTAATGGTAAAAATCTCTTTGAAAATTCCTATCTCTGTTTCAGTATTTGGCTGCCATCTGAAACTTCCCTGTGATATCTTTCTCTACAAACCACAGACTTGGCTTTTGTTTAAGCCCAACTTGTTGCTTTTTTTTCATTGTAGTCCTGAATGAGTCACTAGTAATAATCATCCCACAGATTCAATATTGCGTCTAAGAATACATCCCATTATTTGGAACTCTGTCTTACTCAATTTCTCAGGGCATAGGCAGAATAAGAAACATTTGGGGTCAGAACACCACACAAATGATCTGTAGCTAAAGTTCTCATGGAGTTTATTTTCTACTTAATTCCTATGACCAGACAGTCCCATTGTCTGCACTACTCTCAACACACTTCTCTTCCAGGTCCTACAAGAACAGCTGACTAAGCTCTAAGTACAGTTTTTTATGCTGGTTGTCATCTCAAGTCCTGATATTTTCCACATCCCTCCTAAACAGAACTTTTCCAGGTTCTGTCCAGCAGCAAAATCGCCTTGTTGTTGTTGTTATTGATGTTGTTGTAGTAACTTGCTTTACTATTCTGCTGCTATGATTGAATCCTCTAATCAAAGGCATCTCAGGACTTGTTTGGTCCTGTCAGATCACAGTCCATCCATTTAGGAGCATAGGATAGAAACTACAGCTTCAAAAAATAAACTTCAGAAAAACAGAAAACAACAAAAACAAATAAAATCCAAAACAAACAAACCAACAAAAATGGAGAAACATTTTTTCCTAGCATGCTCTCTCCATTGGTCACTAACTAATGTTCAGCAACTTCTTAGCCAGTCCAGGCTCGCTTCCTTAGGGGTCCTGCCACCCTCAGTGGAAGAGCCTTCCCACATCAATCATCATTCAAAACAATCTCTCTCTGACACAGCATCAAGCCATTTTGATGAGGCTCAAGTGAGACCCCCTCAGATGACTGTACGCTCTAAAATGTAGACACCTGAAACTAATTACAACAAAGACACAATAATAAATCAGACCCTTTAAAAACCCAAATCGAATGTGTTAACCCCATCAATCACTTAAGTAGCACAAAGAGAAAAAAAATGATTGCCACAACTGGAAAACACAGATTTTCCCCGAAATGAGGAGAGGCAAGCCTTTAGGATTAAGAAGAAGAAACTAAAGCTATTTCTCAAACTGTTAAAAACTCAAGAACCTCACAACACTATGTAGTAAATTTTCAGAAGACAAAAATAGGGGAAGTTCTATCATTTTCCAGAGAAACAACAAAGTGGATTTATTTTTAATTGTTAGTATGGGAACTCTTCAATTTCTTTACGAGGGCACTTGGTGCTATGAACTTTCATTTTAGCACTGCTTTCATTAATTTTTGGGTGTTTTGTGCCTTCATTTTCATTGAACTCTATTTAGTCTTTGATTTCTTTATTTCTTCCAAAGCTCATTCTTGAGTCCCGTCTAACCCTGTGAAAACAGAAGTTTTGCTCTCAGCAATGTTAAATACATACCATGCAGGAAACAAGCACATTTTCATATGTTAGCTTTCACTAGTTTGGTTTGTGCAATTACTTCTGTAATTCTTGCTCATTTAATTCCAAAAGAATGCTCTTGTCTCTCTTTGAGGAAAACTGATGTTTGAATACCTATTCAAACAATAGCATTGCATACATAATGCTATACAGTATAGCTACATTAATCATATACAAATTGATACGTAAAAATTTTAAATGTTTTAACATTGTCTCCAAAGCAAAAATAAAAGTGTTACCATCTAAGGTGGGTTACTTGATCAGAAGAAAACAAAAAGATGTGTCACTTGTCTAAGACTATTACATTTTTATTCAACTACAACTTATGTCATTATTGAAATTCAAACAAAATAAGTCAGTCTGTTTTTTACCCCCTTTTAACTTTTTCTTGCAGTATGACTCATTTGCAGAAAGCTCTCATACCATCCAAATAAAGTAACTTTCTGCATTTCTATACTAAACTATAATAGCACATATTTATTATCTCTTTAACAACTCTTACTACAATAGCTCGATATTTTTCTTCTCTGCATACCAACTTTTAATGTAATTGCTTCAGCCAAAATCTGTGTTCTTTCTAATTTTTTTATTGCTACCTGTAGTGTAGACAAGATGGCAGAAGCTCTCACACCCATCTGACAAATGAGAGTGCATTAAAAATTAAAATCAGATTAAAGAAAGGTGTTGGTTGATTGACACTGTCCAGGGGTCCTGAGCTTGAACCCCTTCTGGCCAGTAGCATCTCCTGGGACATGAGAGATCAGCTGAAGCCTTCCCAGCTTTGTTCTTCCAACCTAGGGGCAGAGAGAGTCCTAGTCTGGGAAAGTAGCATTGAATAGCATTATCCAGTCTCCCAGAGCACTTTCTGCTCCCTTCCATGGCACAGGGTCCTCTGTTTGTATATTCTATAACACACTTAATGTCCAGTGCAGCCATCTCTACCTTATAGCTGGTAAGTCCTGCAGCCAAAATTCAATCCAATGAAAACGTTAGCAATAATTAAAACAGAAAGAGGCCGTGAATCTGAAAGCAAGAACTAGTTCATGGAAGGCGATTTTTTAAAAAAAGAAACAAAAAGTAAAAGACATAAATGCTTCTAAGTATAATGGAATAGAAAGGTTATTATAAATAAAAACAAAAGCCGGGCACATGTGTGACTTTCTGGAGTAGACATGATCCTGAGCCATGTGAAGAGAGGGATGGGGGGGGGGGATAGGCAAGAGCCAGACCAAGAGGTCAGGATGGCAAATTATAGATGAAAAGACCAGATAACCAAAATGGCTGGAATACATCAAGACGCTGGGAGATGTCACATGGAGTTTATGGCCAGCTGACCTCTATGCTATTGGTCAGAGACCACATTGAATTCTAGGTCTTTTACCTTTAGACCCACCCTCATGGTCACATGTACTTTAAAAAGAATTTCTATGTAGTTCCACCTTAAGCTTTACTGTGTACCTAGAATTGGACTGATCGTTGCCTGGAAATCTTTTTCCCCACATTGAACTGTGTTTTAAAAATGCTGGCCATAAGCTGCCTGGTGTTAGACTCCGCTAGTCTAATCCCAAGCCAATCTGCACCAAGTTTTCATTCTTGTCTCTTAGCATCACTGATTTCCCTATCCCTGCAGGGAACCAGTCACTAGAAATCTGACCCCCAAGAGACCTAGAATGCCTTGGACAGGAAACATTATCAAGAATAGAAAACTTTGGAGTGAAAAATACCTCAAACCTAAGAGTACTGAACATTATTCCATAAAACCCAGGCTTCATTCCCAGTATATAAGGAAGCTCACTACAGTCAGTAACTCAAAAGTACCCATGGTTCTGACACAATCTTCTGGCCTCTCTGGCCAACAAGCATGAAGGGGTACACAGATACACATATAAGCAAAACACTCATATTAATTAATAAAAGCTGACTAAAATACTTGTGTGTGTGTGAGAGAGAGAGAGAGACAGACAGACAGACAGACAGAGGGAAATAGATAAACAGACAGAGAGACAAAGAGAGAACTACTACCTTAAAACTAAATGTTCAAGCTGAGCAGAGTAGTGCATTTCTTCAGTCCCAGTACTCAGAAATGTCAAGTCAATTGTTTTTTTTTTCTAGAAACTTACAGAATGCCTTGAAATGTTTCTATGCTTTGAAAAATTAATCTAGCTTTTCAGTCCATTGCCGAATACCAAGTAGTTTGGATTTGGTTCTCTTTAAAGATGCCAGTTAAGTATTTGGGTTTTTTGATTGTTTGTTTGTTATGTTATGTTTTGTATTTGGAATATTGAAAAGATTTGGCTAGTTGAACAGAGGAATGACACTTTTTGTTAAGTGGCATGTTTTTGTTGACAGAAAGTATAAATATCAGACATCCAACTTTTAGAAAGCTATCTGTGTCTATTGGAAATTTTATAGGTAGATCTATAAAAGTCTGTGCCGGTGATGGCATCTGAGGATGAGGCAGCAAGCTCAAATCCTTAGAAACTCTTCCTCTACACTAGATTTTCATCTTTATTCCTTGTCTTCCTTTTGTATGTTGCCACTACTCATGAAGTTTAGCATTTGAACTCCCTTTGGGCGGGTGTGGGACCTCCTTGATTCTCCTCCTACCCTCCTATCCTCTAACTCAGCCAGATTCTTATCCAAATGGTGGGGAAATTTTCAGAATTTTCTTGCACACAAATTCCCAAAAGACTTGCATCATAGAGACAGTTTTCAAATTGATTAAAGCACTGAACCATGGCAGACTAGGATGCAGTTCCCTGCCCCCCACTTAAGACCTGAACCTGTTTGCTTTTCCTCTTGTTCTGATTGTAGACATACCTCCAAAAGCCAAGTATGAATTACTTGTAAATTAATTTAAAAAGGAGAGATTTGCTTAAACTTTGTAAGCTACAGACAAAACATTCAAATAACCGGGTAGGAATATTTGCAAAATTATTTGGTCTGTACTAACAATATATCTCAAGTTTAATAACCTAAATCAGCAATCAGTAGTCTAAACACATAAAAATTACAGATAATATTTACTTACTTACTTTGGGCCAGATGTTAAGTACTGAAGACAAAGAGTCAGAACTGAGGTGAGAAGAACTTAGATAAGAAGAACTGAGCTGTGAGAGGGAACTGAGCTGAGAAGTTTTTAATCAGAACACCTTTTAGACAGAACTGAGGTCAAGAAGAACTTGGAAGTATAGGCATAGCTTTCAGAGAAAAGGCATTGAGAGTAAGAGCACTGTTGTGACTTCAGAGCAGGAGAGAGCAGAATTAGAAGGAGAATGCAGAGTGGGATAACTTAGAAACTCTAGGTAACATAACAAACTAAGAGAGCAATGTGCAGATGCAGAGGGAAAG
>BDUI01020294.1:6517-17691 GCA_002335545.1 Apodemus speciosus
TGTGTGTGTGTGTGTGTGTGTGTGTGTGTGTGTGTATGTGTGTGTGTGTGTGTGTGTGTGTGTGCGTGCGCAAACGGGGCTGCCATGACGATGATTTAAAAGAATTCAATACACTCACAGATGATGCTCTGGATAGGCCCCTGGACTTCTGTGACAGTTGTCACATAGGCCTCCTTTAATGAAGACAGAGGACTCTCTGCCTGCTTCTCCGAGGAGCAGGCTTGAGATCAAGGGTGACCCCACTTGTCACAGCTGCCTGTTTGCTTGCTGCAAAACATCATTAATGAACAGGATTCACCAAACTTTACAGCGCAGCTGCTCCCCTAGCTAGAAGAGGCCCTGCCTGTATCCAGGAGCCTGACAACAACCAGGGTCAGGGACACCCACAAGAGAAGAATTAATTGACTTTTGGAAATGGTACAGCCACTTTGTCCTTTTCATTTTTCCCCTCCTGTGTCCCTTTCTCCACATCTCCAGGACATATTTGGGGCATGGATGCCTCCTGTTTCCAACAAAAGCACAGTGTTGTAGACAACTGAGGAGCTGGCTTTGTGACTCATTCTGTGCCCCTGTCATTTTCAGAGTTGTATCTCAGCGACCTGCTTGGCCGAGAAACAAGTGTTTAGAAAGCTCCCCCCCTCCATGATGGAGGGGGGCCGGGACTGTGCTTCGGGCTGCTTCTCAGTGTTGGAGTGAATTTGTCAAAGAACTTCACAGTGTTTCAGTCTGGCAGAGACAGTTTATCTTGGCCCTGAGTGAAGAAGGAAACCCTCAGGGGCCTGGGGATTGTCAACCGTGGCTGCCAGTATCTGCCGAGCTGGCACTGGTCCGATCCTGTGGGAGGGTGAGAACAGATGGACAGGTTGATCTGACAAGCCCCAGGTGGAAAGCACACATCTGTGCACTGTAGAGGGGCCCCCTCACAGCACCCTTCAGCTGCTTTAGCCCTGCGGTTCAGCTATAGAAGATTATACTGTGTCTTTCTGTTTTCTTTTAAAAACAAATAACAAAGGCTTGCTGGAGACAAGGACTGTATCAGTAGGCAGGCAGGAATTCTTTTCTGGACAAGGGAGTTCTGCGCCTCTCCCCCCAAGTTGGATTTCTAAGAGTTTGGCTACTCTTGGGCCAGGAGGAGAGAGGGTGAACAGGCCTGGTGGTGGCAGCCCCGGGCCTTCTATGAGTGGCAGCCTAAGTTTGGTGACTAGTAGAGACATAGCCTCCTCCACCTTTGCCCTTTGTCTGTGCCCACAGGTGACCAGTGGTCCCTGCCCATCCTGAACACAGTTTTCTGTTTCTGTCTCCCTGTCCTCTGTAAGCAGATGAACTGAGGAAGTTGTGTGTCCTGGGCAAGGCAGCCTCATAGCCTGGCTCTCACACAGTATTTCTGCTTGAGCCTTGTCGTTTGTGTATTTGTTTTAAACTGACCACCTAGAATGAATACCTAGGTCATCTGTGGTTCTCATGGCAGTCCCTGCTCCTAGCTTCTTGGAGGTTTTGTTAGGGTTTCCATTGCTATGAACAGACATAATGACCAAGGCAACTCTTATAAGGACAGCATTGAATTGGGGCTGGCTTACAGGTTCAGAGGTTCAGTCCATTACCATCAAGGCGGGAACATGGCAGTGTCCAGGCAGGCATGGTGCAGGAGGAGCTGAGGGTTCTACATCTTCATCTGAAGGCAACCAGGAAAAGACTGTCTTCCATACAGGGAGGAAGAAGATCTCAAAGCTCACACCCACAGGGGTATACTTCCTCCAACAAGGCCACACCTGCTAATAGTGCCATTCCCTGGGACAAGCATTTTCTTTTTCTTTTTCTTTTTCTTTTTTGCAAGAATTGATCATTTATTTCATGAAGAAAATTGTTGTTCATAATTATATAAAATTGGGCAAAAATACATTCTGTGATCTTTATATTTTGTAGATAGAACTGAAAACACTAAAATGCTAGTGGATGGGCCAAGCATTTTCAAACCACCACAGAGGCTCACTCTCCGCTGCAGCCTGTGTAAAGAGCCTCTTGCAGGAGGTGACCTCGATCTCCAGAAGGAACCTGGGTTCCAGTTACTGCTGTCTGGCTTTAGAGACCTAGTTGTGCTCAGACAAGAAAAAGGAGCACAGAAGCAGCTGAGATGAACATCCCCTGCTAAGTCCAGTTAGGCAAAGAGTTTGGTTCTTCGTCTGCTCTTGAACGGTCATATGTAGACTCAGAAATGCCATTATTGTGAAAAAGGAAAAAAAGGAACAAAAAAGTCCACATGCAAACACACATGAATAGATCCAAGGCTGTAAAGTGAATGCCTGTTTGCATTTGGATTTGGATGCCACAAACAAAAGTGAACTCTGCACAGTGGTGTTGGATGATGATGTTGATGATGATGACGACGACGACAACAACGACGATGATTATGATGATGATGGTGTGTGTGTGTATGTGTGTTGTATGTGACCCTGGGCCTGTGAAGATACTTTGAATGGCTCGTTCTGCTCACATTAGCCACACGTCTGGAGCACATATGGCCTTCTCAAGGTTGTTTATTTTATGCATTTACTGTTTACTGAACAACTGTCTGACTGTCTTTGGGTGTATTCAGCATCTGTGGATGGCAGCACCTGTGTTTGCCAGCCACACTGCTCTCCAGGGAGAGGCTTCTTACTCAGCTAACCACTGCAATTTGCACATTGCTCCATGGAGACTCAGAGGCCTGCGTTCTGTTCCAAGTACTATGGGGATACATTCAGCATCTGTCTCCCTCCCTCTGCTGCTTTCAGACAGAAGCTCGATTGAGTCTTGAGTGACAAGCTTGGACTGGGTGTGACCCAGACATGCACCTGCCTAGGATCGCCCCGGGGGTCTCTGGCAGATACTTTGGAGCCACAAATTTGTACCTCCTCCGCCAAGGTCTGAAGGTTGGTGTGTGGCTAGAGGGGCCTGAGCTTTCCCATTACCTTCTTGTTAAAACCCCAAACAGCTCGCTGAAGTGTCTCACAGGAGAGTAAGTYCCCCCCCCCAAATGAAGCCCTCTTTAGTTATCTGATGATGAACTGGGACCAATGTCAAGTCTCTTTCCCCTGGCAGAGTAGGGAGCTGGCTTGAGTGTGACTAGGTTTACTGAAGCACTCGCCATGATCACCAAGCCACAGGCTGGCTTTAGGCCATTCTGATGCTCAGAGAGAGCACAGGAAATAGTGAATTAGGGCCTGGGAGACTTGGCTGACTTGGGTTTCCAGGTAAATGGAAGGAGTGGTTAGGCAGAGGTGCTATGGTCAGGTTTGCAGCTGCTAACACATTCCTGTGTGGGGTACATTACCGCCCATCAGTTACTGTGAATATGTGTATTTTAAGGAATAAGACTCAGCTGCTCAGACTCTCCTGGGCAGTCTGGGTGACACATATCCTGTGCTGTGATTGTTCTGAAGACAAAGGGCACTGTGAGAAGCCCTAATTAAATCAGCCTCAAAGCCCCCCAATAGTTTTGCCCCACCTCTCCTCCCCTCTGGATCCACTCTTTCTGTCTCTCATTAGAAAAGAACAGGTTTCTGAGAGAGAACCACCAAACACGACAAAATAAAATAGAATAAGACAAAGCATTCGGTTTCACAGAGGTTGTTATAGCACGCACAAGACTTCTGTATGCCCAAGTCAGAACTGAATCCTAACATGGAGAGGACAGTTGGGTATGAAGTCCTGCTGTAGCTCAGGAACAATAGGCAGCTGGGGGAAGGGGAGTCCATTTTCTCTGAGAGTGTATCCTCTGGTAAGTCAGACCCACTAAGTGGAAGGCCACACAGCTGAGAGTATTTGGGCAGAGCAAACTGGTTCTGATGAGTTTTTTTTTTTTTTTTGACACAAATGTGGGTAGCGGTGCACATCTCTAATCCCAGCACTTTCGAGGCAGAAGCACGAGAGATCTCTGTGAGTTCCAGGTATTCAGATGGAGTTCAAGGACAGCAAGGGCTATGCAAAGAAATTCTGTCTTAAACAAACAAACAAACAAACAAACAAACAAACTCAGGACACAAAGTTGGACAATTTGAGAAGGGGACGTGTCTGGGATTAGTTGGGGGAAGGGATGAATATCATAAACAAGACTATATAAAATTTTTTAGAGAAATAATAAAAATTTACGAACTCAGCACAACGACCCTAGCATTGTTGCAAGACACATGGTTCAAATAGAAAAAACAATGTATTTTGGCATTCAGGAAATTAACAATTAAATATTAATATCTAATGGTATACACAAAGTCACATTTAGGTGAGGATGAAAAGGGCACAGACAATTAAAGCATCAGTAAGACTGAAAGAAACCACCGAGATTAAAGAAACAGAGCGATACACTGCTCCGAGGCTAGTAGCCTAAAGACTGTTACAATGCCAAGGTGGAGAGGGCCGGATATCAGGGATAAGGCATATCACATATCAACAAGAATACTAGCAATGTGTTTGGTGGAACCGAGGCTCTGATTGTAAAGTTCATACTGAAATGCAAAAGCAGGGACCATAGTCAAAGCAACACGTGAGACGGGATAACACTAGGATGGGACACAGCCTGACTTCTGTTACTCTCATACTTTAAGGTACCCTGACACTAGGTAGTTGTGGGAAAGATCAAACAGAGGCCGCAGAGGGTGGGGCCTACCTGGAATGCACAACAGCGAAGAGGAAGAGGCAAGAGGATGGGTACCAGTCTGAGAGCAGCCTGACCTACACAGGGAGTTGCATGCTCCCCAAGGCTCCGGAGAAGAACTCTCTTTTTAAACAAGCCAAATACAAAGAGAGACACATGTCCCTAAATGGAATCCCAGCAATGCAGGAAGTGAAGGCAGGAGGATTGCTGGGTGTCAAAGTTTTAAGATTCTGTGAGTAGCACAGTGTGATTCTGCCCCCCCCCCTTTTTTCTCTGTGTAGCTCCGGCTGTCCTGGAACTCACTCTGTAGACCAGGCTGGCCTTGAACTCAGAAATCCGCCTGCCTCTGCCTCCCAAGTGCTGGGATTAAAGGCGTGCGCCACCACCGACCGGCGATTCTGCCCCTTTAAAGCAGAGAGAGAGAGAGAGAGAGAGAGAGAGAGAGAGAGAGAGAGAGAGAGAGAGAGAGAGAGAGAGAGAGAGAGAGAGAGCGAAACCCAGACATAAACTTTCACAATGGCCTACAGAAAAAACTTAAATATAATAATTTATCACTTTTTGAAAATTCCATATATGCACATAACGTATTTTAATATTTATCCCCACTCTTCTCCCCATCTCCTCCCAGATTGGCCCCTGACTTTTACACTTCCGGCCAACACTGCTTCCTCTTATTTTTGGTTTGTTTTTAACAACTCACTGAATCCAAATTTTCTTGCCCCTATAGTCATGGATACATTGCCATCATCTGGAGAACGGGGTCACACCCTTAAAGAAAAGTGGCTCTCTCTCCTCCAGAAGTCATCAAGGGCAAATTTGTCAGTTAGGAATACAGACTCAGTGACCGTCTCCTCTCCACACCAGAATATTGACTGGCCTGGGCTTGTTCGGTTCTTACATAGGTAAATATAGTTGCTATGAATTCATGAGAACAGTGGCCCTGCCACATTAGAAAATGCCCTTTTGCTCCAGTCCTCCCTGATAGTTGGCCCTTACAAAGGTTGTTTCTTTCCTCATGTTCCCTTAGCCTTGGRGGTGAGCCAGTTGGATATGGTGTCCCCATTGGTGGCTCCCCTGCACACATGCAGACATGGTTCTGACACGTGTGACTTACTGCATGGATTGCTTTTCACTACACAAAGAAGCATCTCTGATGGAGTCGGAGAACTACACTAATCCATGGATGGAATTTTCCAGCATAATTCGATGCTGTGTTCATTTAGTAAAATAGCACTATTATCTTTATCCTGAGGCCTGGGGGCTGTCTAGCCATGCTTTCTTGGTTTAGCATACCAGGCAAGTGGTCCTTCCAGAGGAACAAGGCTTTAATTCCAATTAGAAATCTATAAGGTTACCCTTATAGCATGCATGCCCCTATGTACCTTTGGGTATAACTTACCATGATGGTCATTATTGTATCTACAGGGTTTACAGCTGACAAGGACTGTTGATGACTCCCCACTTACCCAGAACTGTGCATAGTACATTTTGTACTATAAAAGCTAGCCAGTAGAGAGGACGCTTTCTGGTAAATACCAGTTTGAGTTTTCCATGACCTGAGACTAAAACGTTTGCTATTTCTAGCAAAAGTGTTTTACCACTAAGATCTGGGAGCAATCAAAAGCAACAATTTGAAGAGGCAATGTACTGAAGTAAATGGTGCTGTGCCAAATTGATATCAGCAGGCAACTGCAGACTTGGATCTCTGCCTCTTTCTTGTCATATAAAAAAAATAAACCAGACTCAATCAGAGTCCAACATGGAAAATGTAAGAGTGTAGACCTCCCAGAAATAAGCACACTAAGTGAATTTCTTAATTTATGGATAATCAAATGTTACTTAGATATGACACCAAAATCACGAGGCAGCAAGTTATTAAGTCTGGGGTGGAGATTATCAGTAGATCAATTTTCCGGCTGGCAAAACACCCAGAGTTTGACTCTTGGATATCCAGAAACAAACAAACAAACAAAAAAAAACAATAAAGAAGAGAAAACTTGAAGAATAGGGCCAAAGATACTCAGGTAACAAATATGCACATGAAAATATGTATCACTGTCAGTAAGTAAATAAATATTCAAACATAATCAACCACTATAGGTCTCTTAAAATGGAAAATATTAAAGAGACAGGTTCAGTTAGTTGCTTCCGTCGTTGCTGTGAAAGATTACCAAGTTAAAAAGCATCGGAAGAAAAGAAAGGCTAATTTTGGTTCACAGTTTTGGTGTGCATTCCATCATGACCGGGAAATTATGTTAACAGAAACTCGAGGCAACTAGTTGCATTCTCCGCACTCTGGAATAGAGAAGGATGAATGCTCAGCTTGCTTTCCCATTGTGTATCCTGTTTAGGACTATTGTGCAAAGAATGGTACCACCCACACTTGCCGTGTCTTCTTCTTTCAACTAACCCAATCTAGATAATCCCTCCCTGGCTTACTCAGGACTGTGTCTTCTAGGTGTCTCTAGATTATGTCAATTTGACAATCTAGATTAACTAGCACAGTTAATCTAGTTAACTAGCACAGGGCATACCAAGACTCAACAGAAGCTCAACAAGTGTGGATACCGTTATGCTTTGACCGTGAAATGTCCAAGATGCTCGTGTGTTGGAATCTAGGGATGCTCTTCTGTTAGGTTTTGAGACCTTTTGGATATAGGGCCTAGCAGTTACATACTAGGGCATAGGTATGGGGCTTGAGTGGGGCTTAAGGGGTATATACCAGGTTCTTTTCTTGTCCAAGCTGTCTGCTTTTTTTTTTGGTCTACTGACATGAGATGAATAAACTAAGTCACAAATTCCAACCATCAGAGACACAGTGCTAGTTTTTAAGCTCCCTTTACCCCCAAAGATAGACTGTATTCTTTTCAAATGTGAGCCAAAATAAACCCTTTCTCACTTCCGTTGCTTATGTCATGGATATGGTCAAGCAATACAGTAAGAAAATACAGAAAATTCTTACCCAGCATGGAGTTTCTATGGTAGATCTGTCTGTTATGTTCTTTAGCATTTGGAGCTGATTTATGTAAAGAATGCTTATGGGTTTGGTTCAGACCAGGGAAACCTTAAAATCCTATAAGCAGAGATAAATGGGACATCCTAGCAAGAACTTCAAAGACCCGACTTCAGAAATAAACATAAGCTCTACAGGTGATACTCCACAGCCTTGGGGGGGGGGTGGTGGATAAGTACTCTAACATGAAATGAGAAAGAAGAGAATTGAATACATTCTAATGAATAGTTCATCAGTGTCCTGTTTGCTGTAAAAAATTTAATAAGAATTAATTTTGAAATAATGGGTCAACGAGCATGATAGAGGAAACGTCAAGAACCCAAATCTTTTAGGGCCCGGGAGAGAAGTGGGTCAGTGGGTAATGTGCTTGCCCGGCTCGCACGACCACTGAGTTTAGATGATCATTATGCTGGTACAAGCCAGGCATGACAGCGCAAGCCTGCAACCCAGAACTGAGAGGGAGGGGACAAGCAGATTGTGGGGACTTGGTACTCAGTCATTCAAACCTAAACTGTGACTTCCAGGTTCAGCGACAAAAAAAAAAATATTGCCAAGAAGCAAAAATAAGGGGACGGGACAGTATCAGCTTTTGTCCTTCACATGCACTCACCACACACACACACACACACACACACACACACACACACACACACACACACACACTCATTTGTAGGAAGATATGAAACTCATCACTTTATATTTTAATCTAACAATTATTTTTTTTTTTAAAAAAAATGAAGAAATTGACCTTTAAAAAGGAACAAAGAAAACGTCAATAGAAGATTCAGGGAAAGGCTTATTGTGAAGCCCAAGGTTCTGGATGCTCTCCCTGCCAGAAGAACTGTCACTTTGATAAGGGCAACATTGTGAGATCTGTGCTCTGGACAGAAAACCTAGACAAAAAAGAGAATCATTGCTATAACATGTGACTAGGTTAGCTGGGACTTTCTTATTGCAGTTGCTTAGTTACTTGGGGGTGCATATAAATTCTAATCATATATGCTCTTTACGAATATTGTTCAAAGGATTTTAGATCTCTTGGGTCTTTACAGAAAAAGCACGCACCAAAGTGCTTTTCAACTTTAATAATTCCCTCATAAGCTATTTAAATGTCATAAGGATATTGCAGATAAATCCCAAGATAGAGCATCTGTGTAGGAAAGAGGCTAAAGACTAAGCATTTGAATGGTGAACATTCAGAGAGCATACAGATAGTCAATTTAGACTAATGACTGTACAGTAGTGGGTGGGATGATGGAACTTGGACATGAGTAAAAACCTGGGTAAGCTTAGGCGGATTCTGGAGTACCCAGAACTAGGGAAAGCAAAGATGCCAGTTTAGATGCGAGTACTCAAGGACCACACCACCACTCTCAAGGACATCCTGTTCCTGGGGCCTGGGCTAATACATCCATTCTTACCTCACTTGTCCCACCCACTTTCCCCTAGTTTCTTATGACTCTGTCTGCTCTAATTTCTTGGTCCTCCTGGGACAGTTGCATCCAGGCACTTTGTCTTTTCTCGAAGAAACACTCCCTCGTCCCTTTGTATCTGGTGTAGCTTCTTTTTGAGGGACTCCCCAACAATATAAACCCAGGCAAGTTGAAAAACTAGGATCACATGGAGAGCGCTCAAGTACTTGTGCCTTCCTTGTAGCTTCAGCTTACCCTGCCCTCCACCAATCTTTAGGTGAATGGGTAGTTCCACACAGAGCCCAGAAGCTATAACTCTCACGTGTCTGCCAGACCCCTGCAACAGTGTTCTCTCCAGCACTGCAACAGAACAGCTGGGACCTTCCTTACTGGATTATTCCTCATGGTTTGCTTAGATTGTTTTCCTCCAGCGTCCGGGGACCACCAGCCCTCAGTGAGCTGAGCTGTCCCACACCAATCATTAAGAAAATTCTTCATAGACTTGCCTATAGGTCAATCCTCTGAAATCATCTTCTCAATACCTCTCCCGACCCTCTTGTCAGATAACTCTAGCTTGTGTCAAGTGGACAAGATAAAAGCAACCCGGAAAGACGTGGACTCTTGGTTTTTCTGTTGAGACAGGTTGTAGCTACACTATCAAGATGACAGACAAAGTCTGGACTCAAAAGGATTCTCTTGTGTCAGGCTGTTAGATAACTGAAATTTCGACGCTGTTTTACAGAGTTCTCCTCCCTGTGGAGATTCTCTCCCTCTCTCCCTCTCCCCCTTCTCTGTATAGTCATGTTCGGAATTAAAGGGACGAACTGATAGCCACAGGCTGAATGGGAGGATGATTGTTTTCAGTATCAACGAAAGAAAGAAGAAAGACAGATCTCTTAATTTGAGTGAATTTGGGAAGCTATTGCCAGGCTTATTTACAAAATATTGTAATTACAAATTACAAAATCCCAGCCCTGAAGAAGGCTGGGATCTCCAATTCTACATGACCACAGGTATCATTTATACTGATGGAATGCTTGGCTCCCACTAAACTGAAGTAAATGGAGAATATTTCAAAAGTACATATTGAGGAATCTCTGGGGCCACAAAAGATTGCAGTTTTATCCCGGAGGAGATGTAAAAGGATTCCTTCAGGCAGAGGCTATTTGTCATCATCTCTGATTGAAGAAAATTCAGGGCATGTGATTGAATTCTATATATTCCCAAATAACATTTGATTACAGTTTCTCCTCCTACTCCTTCCTGTTCCTCCCCACTTCCTCTCCCCTCTGGATCCACTCCCTTTCTGTCTCTCATTAGGAAAAAAAAGAGTCTTCTAAGAGATAACAACAACAAAATATAACAAAATAACCTATAATAAGATAAAACCAAAACTGTCACATCAAATTTGAACAAGGCAAACGCACAGAAGGAAAAGAGCTTCATGAGAAGACACAGAATCAGAGACCCACTGTTCTCTCACTCAGAAGTTCATGAAAATACTAAGCTGAAAGCTATAATATATGTGCAGAGGACCCCCTTAGTTCCTTCCTCTATGTCTAACCTCTCTGGGTCTAAGGACTGTGGTTTGGTTATCATTGATTTAATAGATGATACCCAGATAGAAGCAAATATATATCATATTTATCTTTCTGGATTTTGTTTATCTTACCCACTATGATTTTTTTCCTTGTTCTATCCACTTGCCTGAAAATTTCATGATGCCATTTTTTTTTCATACCATTGTGTAAATGTACCACATTTTATCAGTTCTGCTGTTGGGGGGTTATCTAAGTTGTTTCTAGTTTCTGGCTATGATGAATGGAGCAGCAATGAACATGGTTGRGCAAGAGTCACTGCAGTAGGATAAAGCATCCTTTGCATATATGACCAAGAGTTGCACAGCTAGATATTGAGGTAGATTGAGTCTCATCTTCTTGACCTGCCACACTGATTTACAAAGTGGTTGTACAAGTTTGTACTCCCACCAGCAGTGGAGGAGTGTTCCTCTTTCTCCACATCCTCTCCAGCACCTGCTGTCTCCTGAGTTTTTGATCTTAGCCATTCTGATGGGTGTGAGGTGGAATCTCAGGGTTGTTTTGATTTGCATTTCCCTTAT
>BDUI01020299.1:15573-36227 GCA_002335545.1 Apodemus speciosus
AGACCAGGCTGGCCTCGAACTCAGAAATCCGCCTGCCTCTGCCTCCCAAGTGCTGGGATTACAGGCGTGAGCCACCACGCCCGGCTCCTGTTTAGTTTTCAAACTGGCGCTGGAAGCTTTCTTGGAATCCTCCCCAGGGGGAGAGGTGTATGATGGAGAACAGGATCTGCTGTTTGCCACCTGCCCAGCTCCAGGGACGCCAGCAAGGCTTTGCCTAGAGAAATTCTGCAGGAGGAAGATGGAGATGCCAAGTCTAAGGATGGGCTTGTTGTCCTCTGTGTGGCTTCTTAGACCTGGACAACCCTGAGGAGCAGGGAGAGAGCTGAGGGATGTGGCTGACTGGATGGCGTTAACTCTCTAAACTGAACACTGTGAAAAGGTCGCACTGTGGTTCAGGCTCCTGGGCATCCGACGAAAGCCAACAAACTCGTCCTGGCCCGCACTGGCAGCCGTCCTGTAGATGCCACGTGTCTACACGGGCAGCCGTCCTGTAGATGCCACGCATCTACACGTGTAGGTTCACACGGTGCTGACACACTTGGGGGCCCTTTTTGCTAAATAAGTCAGTTTCTGTATGAGTGTATAAACACACATAGATGTGTACATATCTATGTTGTGTGTGTGCATGTGTTGAATGTGGGTATAGCCACACCTTTAGTATCGCCTGTACTTTGCTGGGGTCAGATGCAGACTTAGGAATACATTTCTGAGGCAGGAAAGAAAGGTGGAGGGGGGAGTTCAGGGTGTAGGGGAAAGGAGCCCCTCCCCCCAGGGTCCACTTGAAGTCTTCTACCTGCTACGAGTTGAAAAATTCAATACAACTAATAACACATGTTGGTATAAGATTATCTCCATAGAGACAATATCCCTTTTATGTAGCGATGTTTCAAAAAAAGAAAAAACATTTTAATAGTAACAGATGCTCAAGGTCTAAGAGTATATGATCTTCAAGAATGACCTTCTCCTTTCCCAAATATTTCTGGGAATCTATAAGCAGGCGTGAAAACATTAAAAATGTCTTAGCTCCCTTGTGCAAACCTCATGACCTGTGGTTTTCCCTGATCAGTCTGGAATCACACCCAGGGTATCTCAGAACCTACCCTGTGATCTCACTGGGGAAAAACAAAAGAGTCACTTAGAAACCCTTTCAACAATGTAACTTCAAAGGCCACCAAATGTGACTGTTGGACAGCCCGCACTTGGGCGGGTGCTATCCTTTCCCTACCCCTGCTTTGTCCATGAGATCTCAGAGGGGGCTTCCACAGAGGGGATCAGCCATGCCCGATTGTTAACATCCTATCCTAGGATTAACAACCTATCAGCAACCACATGCTCACAAACTAGGAAACTCAGAGCCCCTCCCCTCTACAGTCCACAGGCATAAGGAATGGCGTTTGCTCTTTCCGGTGCTGTAAGACCTCCTCTCCCAGCTTCCCCCACAGCTTCACGGAAGGAGCTGATCGCCTGAACTCCCACAAGGCAGGTTCTCTACCGAACCTGAAGAGAATCCTCGTTATTTCAAAAACATTCTCAACTAATGCCCGTGTTTAAATCCGTGTTTAAAATCTTTTCTTAATAAATTAAAACTCGGGGGTATGGAGAGATGGCTCAGCCAAGAGCACTGGCTGCTTGCTCTTCCAGAAGACCCAAGTTCAACTCCCGGCACCCACATAGCAGCTCGAAACTGTAATTCCAGTTCCAGGGAATCTAACACCCTCACACAGACAGATATTCAGGCAAAACGCCAATGCACATGAAATTAAAATAAGTAAATTATTAAAAATAAAAATAAACTGAAGCCTTCATACCCATCCTGCAGTTCTTTCCTGGGACGCTGTCAAGAATCTTAGTGTCGGGGCCGGAGAGATGACTCAGCGGTTAAGAGCACTGACTGCTCTTCCGAAGGTCCTGAGTTCAAATCCCAGCAACCACATGGTGGCTCACAACCATCCATAAAGAGATCTGACGCCCTCTTCTGGTGTGTCTGAAAACAGCTACAGTGTACTTACATAAACTAATAAATAAATCTTTTTTAAAAAAAACCAAAAAATTAAAAAATAAAATAAAAATAAACTGAAACCTTCATATCCATCCTGCAGTTCTTTTCTAGGACACTGTCAAGAATCTTAGTGTCACTTGAGTAAAGATCTCTGAAAAGAACTCAAGCTGAGGCTTGGAGATGGCTCAGTGGGTAAGAGCCATTTGCTGTGCAAACGAGAACCTGCGTTTGAGCCCAAGGTACCACATTGAAAACCAGGCATGTCTATGAGGGCTTAGAAGCCCCCGGGGGGGTGTGAAGACAGGAAGAGCCTCACAACCCCCTAGACAGCACACCTAGTAGCCAAAAAAGGGGGGGCTTCTTGTTCATTGAGAGACCCTACCTCAAGCAGTAAGGCCAAAAAAAAAAAAAAAAAAAAAGATAGAAGAACACGTAAAATTCTGTTCGGGCCTCACATACATCCACATGGGACACGCGCCCATACACTCACGTGCATGTGCCYGCCCTACCTCTGCCCCCACTAAAGTGCTCACAGATGCATGGAGCTGCTTCCTGCTACTGCTGCTGCTCAGATCTCCATGCTGAGATGTGACCAGATGTCTCATGTTCAATGGACCCAAGACAGGCCAACCAGATGTCCCATGAGAAGCTCAGATCTGTTCTAGAAGTTCCTAACCATTTTACAACGTTGTAATCTTGAGGAGACTTGGGGCAGCCATTTCTTCTTCTTCTTTTTTTTTTAATTGGATATTTTTTATTTATTTACATTTCAAATGTTATCCCCTTTCCCTGTTTCCTCTCCACAAACCCTCTATCCCATCCTGCCTCCTGCTTCTATGAGGGTGCTCCCCCACCCACTCCCTCCTCACCGCCCTGGATTCCCCTACACTGGGGCATCGAGCCTTCATAAGACCAAGCTCCCTTCCTCCCATTGATGCCAGATAAGGTCATCCTCTGCTACATATGAGGATGGGGCCATGGGTCCCTCCATGTGTACTCTGGTTGGTGGTTTAGTCCCTGCTCACACACCATATGAAGCTCAAGAAGAAGGAAGACCAAAGTGTGGATGCTTCAGTCCTTCTTAGAAGAGGGAGCAAAATAATCACAGGAGGTAGAGGGTGGGAGGGACTTGGGAGGAAGAGAGGAGGGGGAGGGAGAAGGGGGGCAGAATCAGGAATGGAAGGAAATGGGGATGATATACCGAGGGTCAGAAAATTGAACAGAGGTGGTTAGCAATGGGGGATGGGGAACTGGGGGTAGCCACCAGAAAGTCCCAATACCAGGAAAGCAAGAGACTCCCAGGACCCAACAGGGATGACATTAGCTGAAATACCCAACAAAGGAGAAGGAGAACCTGCAGAGACCATATCCAGAGGTTAGGCAAGGCCCCTGTTTGGGGGATGGGGCCACCCACTCATCTCCAAAATTTTAACCCAGAATTGCTCCTGTCTAAAGGAAATACGGGGATAAAGTGTGGAGCAAAGACTGAAGGAAAAGCCATCCAGAGACTGCCCCACATGGGGATCCATCCCATATACAGACACCAAACCCAGATACGACTGCAGATGCCAAGAAGTGCTTACTGACAGGAGCTTTAAATAGCTGTCTCCTGAGAGGCTCTGCCAGAGCTGACAAATACAGAGGTGGATGCTCGCAGTCAACCGTTGGACTGAGCAGGGGACCCCAATGGAGGAGTTAGGGGAAGGACTAAAGGAGCTGAAGGGGTTTGCAACCCCTTAGGAAGAACAACAGTATCAACCAACCAACCCCCCAGAGTTCCCAGGGACAGCCATTTCTAAGAAGGATCTGAGCTGACCCTGCATAGAAAGGAGCTGTAGGGGTGGCTGAGACTCCGCAGGGAAGGCACTCGACCCTGGATTTGGGAGCATGGGGCTCCCATTCCCAGAAGCCATGACACCCTGCCCTGGGGCTCTTTGTTAAGTCCAGCAGGGTTTCCTTATCCCAAGTTCTTCTTTACCTAAACCCACTGACCATTAGAACCCACTACTTGCAGAAGACCTAAATCAGGCCTGCCTGTTTTAGCAGGACCTCTTTTGCTGTGGATAATCTTAGCATAAAGACCTAGGAAACAGAAAGAATTTGTTCTACAGTTAAGTAACTGGAGAAACCTGACGCTGGCTTTCTACCTGAAAAGACGACTTCTTTTCCCAGGTTTTCATTATGTCCTGGGTCCCCTGACTTGAGCTCCAACATTCCCTTCATCAGTTGAAGGATGTCTATAGGACTTGCAGAATGACCCTATCTTAGTTGTCAGAGTTCCTGGCAATCTCATGGTCATTATGCTATCTCTCCCCCACAATCTTCCAGAACCCCTCACTTGTTGTGTATTGGCTGGGCATCTGACAAAGCTCACTCGCTCCTACGCTGCCCAGGCCCCATTATCTACCCCATCCCCTCCCCCACCTAAGTCCTACCCAGGCAGCCAGCCACCTCAGCCGATCACCACCACTGTTCCCTGGATGTCCTCAAAGGTGGCCCACCTTGCCTCCTCACCCAGCTGGCCTGCTAGGGACTGGCCTCTGGGGATCAGTCCTCTGTGCACCTGTGGACAGTCTCTCCCCGTGTCATCTTTGCAGATGAGATATGGAGGAAGCTTGTTCTGCCTACTCTTGTCCTCTCCCCGGCACCTGAGCACCCTGCGTAGCCCAAAACTAGTGTTCCGCAAATGCTGGTTGAACTGAAACCCACTGTGGTTGCTGTTCTTTCTTCTGGTTCCCACACTTAGCTCCCAGTCTTAAGTAAGGACCCGTATTAGTCAGGAAACTGAAGAGCCAGTCCAGAGGCCGAAGGGTGGGGGGAGGGGACGTGTAGGGGACAGGGGGGCAGCCTTGGTGTGGTCACCCATCTGATCAACACCAAAACTTTCCAGCAGCCCTCCCTTACCTGCTTCTTGTGTTTCCTTCTGTGGACATCTTACCAAGACACAGGCATAACTTAGTTAGCTTCAAATCTAGAGGAAAGATTCTGACTGGAGCTCCTAGAGGAGGGTATTTTGGCACTGAGAGAGGAGGTACAAAAGAAGAGCAGGGAGATCTGGTGCTGGGAGCATGCACAAGGCCACACACACACCCCGAGATAACACACTCTCACCCAGAGGGAGAGTGTCTAGAGTATCCATCCAGTGGCTCCTCTGGCCTCCAACAGGTACCTCCTCTCTGCCCTGGACTGAGCCCTGGGGAGGGAGTCACAGGAAGAGATGTTTCCGGATGCCGGAATGGAATGTCAAATAGAATGGAGAATGCGCATCGGCCAGCACGGACAGCCATCCTGCTACAGATAACTGACTGTGAAGATTTCAGGCTCATTCTCCTGAGAGGAAGTTTGCCTGGTAGTGTCTAACTCCCCTGCCTTCTTCTGCGCCCTCTTCAGGCCCTGAGCCAGGCAAAAAGGCAAAGGGGTCACTGAGGGCTGACACAGGGGCAGAGGGGGAAGCAACTTGTGAGGTAAGCCGCTCTTGATAAGGGTAGTCTCGTCCTCAAGGCTGCTGGGCACAAAAGAGTGACAGGCCCAGAAGATGGTAATCCCGTCCTCCATTCGCTCTGCAAGGGCTTCCATGGCTCATGTAACTGTAAGAACACAGAGGCCATCTCTCGATTATCAGGCCCCGGTGCTTACAATAACTCCACTTCAGCTGTCTTGGCACATCTCTGGCCCTTCCTTGTGATGCAATAGCTAACGAGAGCCTGCCCCACCCTCAAGGAGTAAAAAGATGTTTGTGCCAGGAAAGCAGTCTATTCTCTAGCTGGCCATGGTGAGGGTCACAGGTCTCCTCTAGCTCTGAGGAAAGTTGAGAGAGCAGAGAGACGAGCTCCCAGACACCGGAACTGTGGGGTCGTCACGCCTGTGAGCGTAATGTCGGTAGACTATTACCACGGGTATGCAAAACAGGGACTAACAGGAAACAGAAGAGTCTTGGACCTGGAGATGCTGTTGGGGCAACCCCTGGGTTGGCAGCGCCACGAAGTACATGGGAACACCTGTGCCCCAAGGGACGAGTGTGCTCACTTCTGGGTGTGAGATCCAGGCCAGTTCTCACAGGAGTGCTATGGGAGACCTTCGACTGTCACTGTGGCCTTGGAGGATCAAGAAGAGTCCTGACTTGCTCTGTCCTTGGCTCCCACCCTAGAGTGGCTTCCTGAAGTCACTAGGTGATCACCTGGCTGGCACCTGCCAGGGACTTCCTGAGTGACCCCAGGAATAGAGACAGAGAGTCAACCCTCGCTGTGGGGTGGGAATAAAGAAGCTAAGAAGTGGAACTGGGACAGGCTGGGGACAGGCTGACTTCCAGGAAGCTAGGGCATTGTGACATTTCAGCCCTGCCATTGGAGAGGGGGTGTTGGCCCTGTGGGCCTTCTCATTTAAAATGCCTGTGCATGCAGTAGTCGATAACATTGTCATTGGCCCTGGGCAGTGCCAGCATTAGCCTTCAGTTGGGTCCTAATCTTATTAGAACACTCCCTGGCCAGACTTCACCTTCTCCAGATGCCCCTGGGAAATATTGGAGGTCCGCATAGCTGTGTCAGTCCGCGGGCTCAGTCAAAGCCCAAAGAGTCCGAGGGCTAGTGAGGAACAGTGCCCTGCCCAGGTCTCCTGGCCCCTCCACAGAGGACACTGAGAGTCGCTTTCTTCAGTTGTGCTGAGAAATGAAACCTTGCCTAACCCCATGAAACCACAAGAAGAGAAAAACATGCAAAGCCACACTACCCTGCAGCTGGCTCTGGGGCCCCACCTCCCTCTTATTGTCAGGCAGGTGGGGCTGGCAGGTTTGTGCTAAACACACCAGAAGGGTTTACCCGGGTAGCGTCTGCTCCAAGTTCCCCGAAGACCCACCTCTGTCAAGAACAGAGGTGTTGACTTAAGGGCCGTGGGACATGGGCTCTTTGTCATTCTCTTCTGATCTTGGAGGTAAACTTAGCTGGGCTGAGCACTCTCTGGCACCCTACCTGACCCAGAGCTGGGGACAGAAGAGTGCAGGGTCCCTTCGCTGTGTGTCTTTGAGGGACTGTGTATCGGGGAACCACACTGCTGCTGCTGAGTGGCTCCCAGCTGCCACAGCAGACCTGCCAAGGCAGGTTTGTGGGGTGTTCCTAGGAAAAGGGCACTAGAGGCTCCAGGGGTCTAGAAAAAGCTGTTTGCTTTGCTGTAGAAGTGTATGTTTTAAGCCAGGTGTTTGGGGGTTGAGACAGAGACAGGGGTGATGGTTATAGAGCAGAACAGAACTCATTATCCTTTATTCTGGATGCACAGGTCTTTGCCAGGGATACCCCAAACACTAAATTACTAGTCAAAGGCCCAGATACACAGGTACAAACAGACATGCAGACACCAATACAGCTACACAGATAAACGCATGGATGCATGCATAAACTCATACATAGACATACACACATACACTCTCTTACACATACACACATAGACATACACACAGACATATATACAATACTCTCTCACACACACATGTACACACAATCTCTCTCACACACACATGCACATAGACATACACACAGACACACACAGACTCTGTCTCTCTGTCTCTCTCTCATACACATACACACACAACACAGACACACACAGACACACACACACACACACACACACACACACACACACACATACACCAGCCTGTTCTCCCAGACCTCTATCTATGCCTCATTTCACAAGCAATTGCTCCACCTGCTCTGGCATTATGTCCTGTCCATAGAACCATTTGAGTCTCTGACATATCCTTGAGGGCGGTGGCCCTGAGATTCCTGACCTGGGCCTGAGGTAAATGACTCCAGATCGCTACCCTCCTCCCCTTCTCTTTGCTACCTGCTAGAAAGCTAGAGACTCTGAGGACCTAGCCATCAGCCCTATTACAGGCTTAGGCAAGTGGTGCCCATGCCAGGAGAAGCCCAACAGATGCTTGTCCCCTGGCAGAGGAGTCCTGAGGGCAAGATGCTCCTGAGGGCTGAGTCACTCCTGAAAAAGTTTTCTCACAGCAAGTAAAGGCTAAAGAAGAAACAAATGGTAAGAGTGTCAAGGTAAAGGTATGTCCCTGGGAGCTCCTTCCTGTGTGCAGAGGCTCACCTAAAACAAGCAGGCACACCTGGTCACCGTTGGGGCTATGACCTTCACTAGGAGAATCTTAATCAGTGGTTCTCAACACGTGGGTTGAGACCCCTTTGGGTCAAAGGATCCTTTTACAGGGATCATCTAAAACCCTCAAACAAACAAACAAACAAACAGCATATATTTACATTATGACTCATGGCAATAGCAAAATTAGTTATAAAGTAGCAACAAAAATGATTTTATGCTTGAGGGTCAGCACAACACGAGGAACTGTATTAAAGGATTGCAGCATTAGGAGGGTTAGTGACTACTGGTCCAAATGGAAGAAGCACATAGACAGGGATTGGTCTCACTGAGACATGCCCAGTAACAGCAAGGATGAGGTGTCAATGCTGGTTCTCTTGCCTCTGGACAGCAGCGAAAGGTTCTGTAATAAGCAGACCAGGGGGAAATGAACCAAGCAAGAACCAAGGAAAGATGCTGAAGTGCACTCAAGTGGCTTGCCCCATGGTGAGGCCCTGGGGTTGACTCTGTCCTTCTCATCTCTGATGTCACACATTAGCTGGGCATACTTATGGGATACAGTGTGTTATTTCCTTACATGACACAACGCACACTGAGCAAATCAGAGCATAACCACCGCTTCAGATATTCACAACAACCAAGACACACAGCCAGCCCGGGTACTCACAGCCCAATGAAAAGAATGTGGTGCATGCGTACAGTGCACTACTCTCCAGCCATAGCAAAGAGTAAGATCCTGCCGCTCGTGTGCCACGGATAGAACTGGAGGTCATTGTGATAAATGAAATCAGCCAGACACAGAGACGCAAATACCATCTGTGCCCACTCCGACAGAGAACATTAGAGAGGCAATCTCAAAGAAGCAGATTGTGGAATCACCACTGTCAGAAGCTGGAAAGGGAGGGTAAGTAACCAAATGGTGTTAGATAAGAGAAATAAGTTCTGGTGTCCCGTGGGACAGGAGGAGGATGTGACCAGTCACATTGTCAACCTGATATAATCTAGACGCATCTAGTGGATAGGCCTTTTGGCATACCTGAGGGGGGATTATCTTGATTGCATTGACTTGAGATGGGCCCACTGTGGGTGGCACCATTCCTTAGCTAGGATCCCGGACTGATAATTGGAGAAAGGGATGCATACATTCATCTCTGTGTGTTCTCAGTTGTGGATATGACCTGACCAGCTGCTTCAAGCTCCTGCCACCTTGATTCCACTACCACCAAAGACTGTCCCTGCGATGGTTTGTATATGCTCAGCCCAGGGAATAGCACTATTAGAAGGTGTGGCCCTGTTCCAGTAGGTGTGGCCTTGTTGGATTRGGTGTGTCACTGTGGGTGTGGGCTTAAGACCCTCATCCTAGCTGCCTGGAAGTCAGTCTTTCTCTAGCAGCCTTCAGATGAAGGCGTAGATCTCTCAGCTCTGCCTGCACCGTGCCTGTCTAGTTGCTGCCATGCCCCCACCTTGATGATAACGGCCTGAACCTCTGAACCTGTAAGCCGGCCCCAATTAAACGTCGTCCTTTATAAGACTTGCCTTGCCTTGGTCACGATGTCTGTTCACAACAGTAAAACCCTAACTAAGACAGGGCTCAAGGACTGGGAGCCATAATAAACCCATAGGTTGCTTTTGTCAGACTATTTTATCACTGGCAATGAGGGAAAAAAAAACTAAGAGAGATGCTACAGTTCACAACAATGCATTCTATATTTCTTGAGTCTATTGACAGGAAGCTGTGGTAGAGGCTGGAGCCAAGGACTCAGTCTTCCAGGCCTTTCCCCACCACAGGAATAAGGGAAGCAGAGCCAGAGGCTTGAAGGTTCACATTTTAGAGAGAAGCTTCCAAGCCCATGTGGAGATGTAGGAGCCAGTGAGGGTTGCACATCCTCAACTGACAAACTGTAAATTTGAATATCAGCTGTTTCCCAAGGGGTGACTCGGGCCCTACCTGCCTAGAACCAGGCTTTGACTAGACTACACAGCAAATTGTGGCAATGTTGTGCTTCCTTTGGTGAATACTTACAGTCTGTGTTATCCTAGGAATGTGGYCTTGAACTGTTAATAGTTATACTAATTTCTTTTTACATTTATTTATTTTTTTCTGAGTCAGGAGTTCCCTGGGTAGTTCTGCCTGTCCTGGAACTGGTTTTGTAGACCAGGATGGCCTCAAGTTCACAGAGATGCACCTGCCTCTGTCCCTGCCTCCTGAGTGCTAGGATCAAAGGCATGTCCTGCCACACCCAACTTTCTTGTTTTCAAACATGGGAAAGTTAAGAAGCAGACAACTTCTTTTTTACTAAGAGTCTAGAGTTTTTATAAGCAAGGTTGAAGCCTTGTTGAGGGAAGGGCTGAGAGAATCCCAAATGGTTTGGTAAGGAGTCCCTGATTCTCCTGTTGCTATTTTAACCCCGAAGCTCCTGGCTCCCAAGGATGCTGCCTGGTTACTAGTCCTCCTTTGGCCACCACTGTCCCCACGTGGTACAAATGCACAGGAGCCATGGTGCTCAGAGGGTAGCAAGAACATTACCCAGTCACACGTGTCAGACACGTGTTCAACCACTGCAGCCCGGATCCTGACAGTAGGTCTCGGGTTGAGGAAATATCACATTTACCCTTTATGACCATGTCCACTTTCTTGGCTCCCCAGGCTCACAGACCCGCCTGTCTATGCCCAGACTGTCCTGAGGCTGCCAAACAGTAAGAAAGACCTTGATGGCCACAGGGAAGGACACATGCCCCAGGCAGGCAAAGGGCCGCTTCCTAGACCTTTTAACCCAATCCAACTGCCAAACGCACAATAACAACCATCACGCCAGCCAACACATGTGATGTGTGACCTGCGGGATTTCAAGACGTATTAGACTGCACAGCAACATGTGTGTGACGTATGTAAGTTCTGTCCTCTAAGCCCCAGGGAATATGGGGAAGGTGGCCTATCATCTCCTACAAAAGACTGTCATTGATAAGACACCATTAGGTTACTCTGTGGCTTTGGTGCTTGGGGATTTTCATCAGAAACAAGCTGTTATTAAGAAGGGTGACCTGGGAAAGAAGGGGTGTGTAATGTAAACGTGGTTGTTGTCAGTTTGACTGGATATGGGAACAGCTCAGAGATACACCTCTCTGTAGGTCTTCAAGGGCATTTCCTGGGCCCATTGCCTGAGACAGAAAAGCCCTTTCCTCAGAGGGGTAGAACCCAGCCGCTGCCCAGACATAGAGAGGTGAGAGATTCATCTCATGTGCCTGCCCTGCACCTTGTTGGCAAGTGCGTCCTTCGGTTGCTGCCTCTGCTGCCACCATCCTAAGCTGTCGTCCAGTCCAGCTTCTTTGACCTTCCAACATGAACTAAAGATCAGATCTCCAGGAATCCTCTGTCCCTTCAGTGCCAGCTTGGGATCCTTGAGGTTTCCAGTCCGGGGACTGAGCAGGTCGCAGTTCTCAGTTTGTCTGGAGTACAGACAGCCATTGCTAGACTGCCCAGCATGCATCCTGTAAGGCGGTCTAATACATTGCCTTTGTATTATATGCTCACTCGATCAGTTCTGTTCCCCTACATAACCCTGACTGTCACAGATGGGATAGGAAGGATTCCCATGATCCTAGGGGAGAGAATCCRAGCAACGGTGGCCAGTCAACATTCAGAAGCACAGCTGGGTTGAAAACTCCAGTTGTTTTCTTGGGTTTTTTTGGCTTTTTGGTTTTTTGTTTGTTTGTTTTGTTTTTTKTTGTTGTTGTTGTTGTTGTTGTTTTCTGGTCTTTTGAGACAGGGTTTCTCTGTATAGCCTTGGCTGTCCTGCAACTCACTCTGTAGACCAGGATGGCCTGGAACTAAGAAATCTGCCTGCCTCTGCCTCCTGCGTGTTGGTGCATTTTTTATTTACTTACTTTTAGTATGTGCATATGTATGGGTATGTACACGTGGGTACACATATGGAGGGCACAGGAGGGGGTTGGAGTCCCTGGAGCTGGAATTACGTGTGTCTGTAAGTCATCCTACACAGGTGCTGGGGCACGAACTCAGATCCTCTGAGAGAGCAGAACACACTCTTAACTGGTAAGCCATCTATCTCTCCAGCCTACGACATACAGTTCTTTTTTTTTTTTTTTTAACAGTTTAAAAAAAGATGTATTAGCCGGGCAGTGGTGGCGAACGCCTTTAATCCCAGCACTTGGGAGGCAGAGGCAGGCRGATTTCTGAGTTCGAGACCAGCCTGGTCTACAGAGTGAGTTCCAGGACAGCCGGAGCTACACAGAGAAACCCTGTCTCGAAAAACCAAAAAAAAAAAAAAAAAAAAAAAAAAAAAAAAAGATGTATTTCTTTATTTATTTTATATTTGAGTATACCATTACTCTCTTCAGACACACCAGAAGAGGATATCAGATCCCATTAYAGATGGTTGTGARCCACCGTGTGGTCGCTGGGATTTGAACTCAGGACCTTTGGAAGAGCAGTCAGTGCTCTTAACCACTGGGCCATCTCTCCAGCCCCCAACATCCAGTTCTTAATTCTCAGTTATTCTATGGCTTGAGTGTGACCTCTAAATAATCAGGCATAGGAACCTTAGCTCCTCTATGCAGGGGGTGGGAAATGGATCACCGAGGCAGATCTCTCATGAGAATGCATTAGCCATAGTAGAGGCTAGACCTCTGTCTTGTGCATGCATACTTTATCTTTCAGTGTCTAGCGGCTTAGGAAGTAGCAGGTGGACACCTCCAGCTGTGGCCATCCGACCCTGAACTTCCCTCGGAGACTGTGAACCTAAAGTAGTCAGTCTTCTTTCTTTATTTTGTCTCCTGTATCAGACAGTCCTTAGAAAATGGACTCGTGGCTTGGCCAAGGTTGAGAGTCACACTGCCAATTTATTGCAGAGGTAGAAGAAAATCGGACAGTGGGCAGCTGACTACGGTGGACCATGAGCCAAGCTACTATTTAACTCTGGCCACAAGGTTCTGGGACAAAAGTAAACAAGAAGCTTCTAGAAGAAGGGCTAGAGACCACAGGATTGGACATGCACCCCCTGCCCTGCCTGTGATGATCTAGTCCTTGTATCTAGATGTGGTATTTGTAGTGGTCAAGAGATAAAAGACAAACTAGACTAAACTATGGGGTTGGGGGGGGGAACCTCTGGACATCCTGCCCAACCTTGCCCTGGCTCCCTTCACCTTTGCCAGCTGTGAGAAGTAGAGACCTGTAGCCCACATCTCTGCCTCCCCAGGCTGGTGTCTGGCACGGAACCACAAATCCCAGCACACTGGCCTCCTGGGTTGCACAGCTTGATTGGGAGGCCCAAATGTAATCCAGGTTGGCTGGGGACAAAGGAACATGAGGCACTTCCTGGGTGGCCTGGCCTTCCAGGGAGGCGCTAGATGGCCCAAGTTTTCAACCCCAGCTCCGGCCTTCTTGGCTTTGGTTTCAAAGACCACCAGTGCAAAGTGAAATGGATACTCTCACCCTGTATGGCCAGTCTGAAGCGTGAAATGGCATGTGGCCCTGGCGGGGACTCGGGAGTGGTAGGTGTAGCCTCAAAGTCTGCGTCAGGGACACCTCTCTTGGAAGCCAGTGGGTGTGGGTTGTAGGAACAGTGGGCCTTCCGATGCAGGAAGCAGCCAGCATCACATGAAGGCAGGGCAGTGGGTTCTCCGCTCTGTGGCAGGCGATCCATTTGGCATAGGCCTGGTAGGCCCAGATGGTAAGAGGCCTGGAAGTCAGGACCGAATTTGGACTTGGATGGAAAGGTAAATTTTCAGGAGGCCTCTGCAGAAGGCTGTTATTGGTGACTTAAAAAATAAGTAAATAGTGCGCACGCTATACACACACACACACATACACACACACACACACACACACACACACACAGTTTAAATCATCATGGTAGGGAAAGGGTGGCCTTAGTTTCAGAGCTCCGAGAGCCAGGTAGATGTGACTGGGCTCCAGGCTTGGGCAGGCTAATCCCTTACATCCTGTTCTCCAAGACTCCTCCCTCCTTGGCCCTGACTGCCACCTCACAAGGGTGGTTTCCACAGAAGCCCCCAAGCATCTAATATGGCCTGCCCCTGCAGGTAGAGGAGCCTGGTGCCACCCACACAGGCATGGACCAGGTGGAGCTGCATTTAGGCCAGGAACCTGCACAGGAGGAGCAGCTGGCCCCCCTGCTCGGGGTGAGGAGAGGAAGCTATTTTGGGTTGAAACCCAGGCTGTGTGAATGCTGTCTACAAAGGAGCTTCTGCCCACAGCCTGGGGAACACCACCTGCCCTGGAGAGCGGGCCGAACACCCCAACACTCCGGACTTCAACCTCAAGCGCCTTGCAGCTCCGTGGAGCCTCTGGGCCCAGCCACCCCAACTTTTTCCTGGCTTGGCCCCTGCTGTCATGGGGCCTATGAACGTGACACAGTCTTTGCAGTCTGCTTCACCTCCCAAAACCGGAAGGGAGGGTGGGAAGTTTAATCTTCTCTTGTAAATCCAGAAGTCTTGCCTTACAGAAATGGTAAGTGGGGTACTCAGAAGCAGCTGCTACGGGGCGGGGCGGGGCGGAGCGCGGCGGGGCGCGGGAGCTATAGTGCTCCCGGTAACTGCCTCGTGTAGCAGGGATACCAGGCCTGGTTCCACAGTCTTCTCTAACAGAGGCGATGGGGACCCTGCCATCTCTACACGGAGTCAGTTCAGACTGACTGAGGGGCCCTGGATGCTCCCCACACCCCTGTGCTTGGACACCCAGGGAAATGGAAATGATTGGGGTCCCTCGTTGGAGGCCTAGACGCGCCATTCACACACTCACCGTGAGGTGGTACATCTGCCCTCAGAATGCACCTCTCCTTCAGCCGGGACCGGCATGGGATGAGAAGGATCGGGATTTAGGGTTAGGGAAAGGGGTGCTTCTAGTCTCTTTGATGTCCATCCACAGGATTAATTTTTGGAACTGGGCAGCACCTAAGCTCACTTCCCGCGGGCTCACCTCTTTAGATGGTGGCCCCTGCTGTTAGCCAGCTGGCCACTCACTGAGGCAATTGCGGGCCGCCTTGCTTCCGACAATAAATTGGCACCGCCTGTCAACTCCTCTATGGCCACCCTGTCACCCACAGCAGCTTTACCGTCACCCCTGCCCTCAAAAGGCAGTCATGCTGAGCTTCTTCTTCGTCACATTAGCAAGTGCAGCAACCTGGGTTTGGGCCTCACAGTTCCTCGCTTGTCTTCTCATGGTCCTGGCATTCCTCAGCGTGTAGTTTGGGCTGTCCCTTCCCAGCTACTCCAAGAGTCATCCTAGAACATGGGAGCGACGTTGCCCCGGGTCCCTGCCTGAACATGAAGTTCCGGCTCAGGGAGGGGCCGCCTATATGGATGGTTCTTCCCGATACGTACTTCCGTTCATCCTGGGTCCCGGCACAGGCTATTGTTTTCGAGGTGCTGCCTGGGCCTGCAAAAGCTGCAGATCGGAACTCCTCCCTCCTCTGTGAGAGCGGCCAGTTGCAGAGGACATACCCAGATAGCTCTCTGGGCTCATCCACAGTGTCCAGTGCCATCAGTCTCATGGAGAGGTGGGGAAGGTGGTTGTCGGACTGGGGAGGAAAGCTGGAGAGTTGGTTGCTTAACCAGGCAGAGTTTCAGTTTTGCAAGATGAAAAGACTTCCGTGGTTGGATGCTGGGCTGGCTAGTGTTAAGTCACCTTAAGACAATCGATAGTCATGTGAGAGGAGGGAACCTCGATGGAAGAAAATGCACCAGGACAGATGTGATGGTCAGACAGCACCGGAAGTCCTCTTAACACCTCTGGCCTATGTACTTAAAAGTGATTTAAGATAACTTGTTTTATTGTACTTCTCTGTTTATTTTTTTTCTTCCTCACCCCGCCCCCCCCACCGCCCCCAAGACAGGGTTTCTCTGTATAGCCCTGCCTATCCTGGAACTCACTCTGTAGACCAGGCTGGCCTCGAACTCAGAAATCTGCCTGCCTCTGCCTCCCAAATGCTGGGATTAAAGGCATGCACCACCACCACCACCCGGCCTCTGTTTATTTTTAATTTCTCAAGGCAGAATTTCTCTGCACAGCCCTGGCTGTCCTAGAACTCTATAGACTAGGCTGGCCTCAAACTCAGAGATCTGCCTGCCTCTGCCTCCCAAGTTGTAGGATTAAAAGAGTGTGCCAACAGGCTTATATGTGTTTTCTAACCATTAGCCATTAAACACACACACACACACACACACACACACACACACACACACACGCACAGAGCAAACAAACAAAACCACTTGTCTCCTACACTAGATTTTTCATTGCTACTACAAATACCTAAGATAATAAACATGTTAGAGGAAGAGAGATTCATCTGGCCTCACAGATTAAAGTTCCAGTCCATGGCCAGCTGGCTCTATTGCTGTGGCCTTGTGGAGAGACAGAATTTCACAGCTGTGCAAAGAGGGATCTGGGTAAAGGTTTAGCTTCTGAGACCATATTCCCAATGGCCCACTTATTTCACTGAGGCTCCGCTGCCAGAAGTTTCCATCACCTGCCAGTGATGCCATTAATAGGACCCATCAGTGACTAACCTGTTTGGTCRGAGCCCTCAGGAGCTAGCCGGTGACCCTCCAGGATCTGCTCCGCCAGCTGAGGAGCAAGTCTGACCCTTCGTGTCCAACTGTAATGCCTCCCTCAGAGGGTTCTGCACCTCCCCAGCTGGCTGCATGGGGGTCCCTTCCTCCCTGCCTATCGGTAATACCATACTGAGAGGACACAGGCAGGGTCCGTGAGATCAGCATTATCTAGTTAGACTCTTACGACGTGGTCATCACGTGGGATGACCACGGTCACTTCTACGGGGCTGTTGTGCTCACAGGAGCCTGCAGCTCCCACACCTCCCAGTTGCAGGTGTTGGGTCCCCACTCTTCCCCATCTTCAGACCAAGGCAGGCAGGAGCCGAGGATTCCACAACACCTATATAGCCTCGTCCTCTAGACCAGCATTTCACTCTCCTCCTACCCAACTACCCCCAGCTGCCAAGAATTAGGGTTTCCCTGGATGCTTCAGGGAGAGCGTCTCTTTCATATTTTAATTTAATCGGTCTTCTCTTTTCTTCACGAGAGTAGTAATCAAAGAAGACTGTTGTCCCAGCTCTAGACCCCTAGAACTCCTCACAGGTCAGGATGCTGCAGCAGCCAGCAGGCCCCCTTCCCCCAAGGTCCCTCCTGATAGCGTTTTGTCCCGTACAGGCTATCTGGGACCCCAGGGTTGGCCCTGGGTGCTGGCTTCTGGCAAGTAATGCCATGCAAAGTGGGGTGTCTTGGAGAGCATGCCTGTAAAGAACAAGAAGTTAGGACCATGCACCGGGAGAGAGGACCAGGAAGTCCCAGTATTTCTTAGGAAGATGAACCTCCAGGACTGAGATCTGCACCAAGGATATTAGTGGGGCATGGACACAGATGAGGGCGAGTGAGTGTTGCACAGGGGCTTCCCTTGAGAGTGGAATGCAATTCCTGGGGAAGAAGAAAGGGTAACCCACTGACAGTCCATTCCTGGCGGTAGGAATGAGCCACTAAGGACAAGGGAACCCCCTCTACACTCCCATCTCTAGCTCCGTCTACTTTCCGTTCACTTCCAAATGGAATTCTTTCTTGCCCAAAGGCATCTTGGACCATGCGAGACTCCTCTCGGGCTCCATTTTGTAGCAGCCTCCTCACAGGTCGTCACCCTGTCTGACAGCTGGGAGCAGATTCTCTAAAAGGCAGAGGAAAGACCTCGCAGACAGGGCCAGGTGGGTGGAAGGCCAGGTGGCTAGACATTCTCTCCGACACAGGCCAGGGCTTGGAACTCTTCAAGCTGCAACCCTTGTAAACGAAGTGGACAATGAAGGAGAGCCCGAGGGCCTCTCTGAGCTCGCGTCCTATCTCTGATCAAGGCTTTGGCCGCCGGTCCCCATCCCAGTGCTTAGGCACCTTTGCTGGGCAAGTCTCAGGCCTGGTTCCCAAAGGCAGAACAAAAGGTACCCACACGTGCGAGCCAGAGCCTGGTCACCTCATGAGACCTGTACCTGTCTCGCACGTAGTCTTGAGCCCAATAATGTGTGATTTTTTTTCAATAATATACTATTGAAAATAGCTGGACAATCCCAGCACTTGGGAGGCAAAGGCAGGCAGATTTCTGAGTTCGAAGCCAGCCTGATCTACAGAGTGAGTTCCAGGACAGCCAGGGATATACAGAGAAACCCTGTCTCAAAAATACAAAAAAAAAAAAAAAAAAGCAAAGCTGGACATCATATCATTCACCTATAATCTAAGGAGTCGGTGATAGGAGGATTTAGAGTTTGAGGCTAGCCTGAACTACACCCAGCCTCAAGCCAAACAGATAGCATTGTTCGTATATTGTGAGCCGGGTTGTTTGCTCCTCCCAGGGCCTTGCTTTCCTCCTCTTACACCCCCCTTTCTTAGGAATAAGCCAAGGAACAGAAGCGAGTCCTGCCCGGAGTCTCTCACCCGCTCTCTGCTACCTGTACTCCCCCAAACCAGCCAAACCGACAAAAGGAACCACAGTGCTGCTGGTAACTTGGGAATGTTCAGCTTAACCCCAAAGATTTCCCAAATCTGGCCTAGGAGACTGACTTGTGACCTTACACCAAACACGAGCTGCACTCTGTCCGCACCGGGTCTTTGTAGCTCCGTAGTGGCCAGGTTGACACCCACTGTCCTCCCGTRCGTGGTTTGGATATCCTGTCATGGTTCTTCCTGAAGAGCCAAACGAGGTTGGATTGTCACCTGTCCCCAGCTTCCCGAACAGTGTTTGAAGTTCATTTCCTGTGTTCTGTTTTGCTCTGAGAGTTAGAAATGAGCCCTGCCCCCAATGCCGGTGCGAGCAATGGAAGCGGGGTTGGGCTTTCCATCTGCCTGGTTCTCGGGGGAGTTCCTAGGTGGCCCCGCCCACCCTCACGCCCTACCTCCTGCACAGGGAGCCTGCTCACAAGCCCCTGGGGACCCATCTGGCTGCTTGTTTGGGTGCGAGCCCTGTGTTCAGAGGCCCCGCAGGCAACCCAGGCAGAGGGAAGGCTGTGCCAAGTGGGTGTCAAGCAACAGCTGGGCACACAATCCACATGCCACACTGCAGGAGGTTCCAGACCTCCCCCTGTGCCCTTGGGGAGCCACCTCCCTAATAATTCCTCCCCTGGTTCCCTGGGGAAGGGTGGGAGAACACAGGATAATTGTCACAGATCATGTGCTGGAGAGAGAGAGAGACACAGACCTGAGGCTGGGGGGGAAGCGAGCGATGAAAACAGCCCTTTGTCTGCAGCCTCCATACACTGGGCTTGTGTTTCTGCTTTATGACAATTGGGTGAAACATTAGACTAGGGCATCAATTATTCAGATTTCACTATGAGGTCAGAACATAGCAGCTCCGACCTGCCCCTACCCAGAGGGAGTCGGGTCGTCGGAGAGGGAGACTGAGGAGACTTAGCTAAGCTCCACGCCCTCAGGTCCCAGCTGCTCGGCACCCATTAAGTGAGCCTCCTCTACTGGTACCCAGCGAAGCACTTCCACCGCGTCTCCGGGTATCTGGATAGCATGGGGGCATGCTCAAAGCATCAATCCACTGTCTGTCAGAAACTGCAGTCTGGAAAATTCCCTGGGGCTCAAGGAGATTGGTGTTCTGATGTCTCCCCTACACACAAGACACAGAGCACATTTGCACATGCTCACACATGCGCATATGTACACCAAACATACACACACCTGCATTCACACACACGTATGCATGCGTACACACACACACACACACACACACACACACACCTACACACACATGC
This sequence comes from Apodemus speciosus, assembly GCA_002335545.1. Classification (NCBI taxonomy): domain Eukaryota; kingdom Metazoa; phylum Chordata; class Mammalia; order Rodentia; family Muridae; genus Apodemus; species Apodemus speciosus. Next base: position 35,458 of record BDUI01020299.1, read on the forward strand.
ACTGAGCACAGCATTTGTCTCTCTTGTCCCCTCAGCATCTCACAAAGCATCATTGGGGTGTGGCTGGATTATCCCACCCTGTCACTCACCTCTCTCTTAAAGTAAAGTACATATTTCAGACCACACACCTCCCTGGAAGCCCTTTGACTTGCCTCTGTGGTCTGTGCTGGCTGTGTTTTCACTGCTACTCCAGTCACAAAGTTTCCCGCTTGGCCCCTCCCCCCTTTACCTCCCTGTGGCGTTTTGAGAGAAATTTCTTTAATTCTCACAGATTCCGGGACTCTGCATATGTCTCGGTGTGACCAATTTCTCTTTTCATTCCTTCGTGGCCAGACACATTGTTCTTATGGTTTCCAGCCATCTTCRTCATTTTACGACTTCTTTGCTGATCCCTGGTGTGTCTGTTTTAGGGAACGTGAAAATCGGGCACCTTCTGCATCTTAGGGGTGAAACACTGCATCAGAGACTCCTGGTCAGGCAGAGTGCTGTGACACGGGTCTCCAGGAGCACCGAGAGGTGGGGGCGGCTCTGAGCCTCTTGAAGCTGTGCCACTGCAAGCATGGGCATTAAAATGGCATCTTCTTCTTCTTCTTCTCAGTCCACCATAGCAAAGTGCCTTAGGCTCGGTGCTTAAAGAACACTCTTTCTTACCCATCTCGAGGCTGCGAAGGGTGCTGGCATGGCTGGGTAATGGGCAGTAGTGAAACTCTCTTTCCTGGCTGTGGATGTCTTCTCCCTAGGTGCTCACACCACCTTTCCTCGGCTTGATG
>BDUI01020302.1:4243-17044 GCA_002335545.1 Apodemus speciosus
GGCTGGAGTCGCTACGCAGGGATCCTGAAGGGATGCGCAGAGAGGGTGAGAACACTGAAATTACAAAGTGGCCTGAGGCCGGAAAAACACAAGGAGAAAAGAGATTAAGACTCAGTGACTAAGAGAGTCCCTCGATTAAGTCGGTCCTCGGACGAGACAGCTGGGGAAATCGGATCTCTGGGATCTTTGCTTCTTTACTGCTTGAACTAAATGTCTCTCTGAAACACCGCAAAGTACCTTGCCAGTATTCAGATGCTAATGGAGAACTTCAGAGAAGCGGCTGCTTCTGGGCACCGAGCTCAGCACCTGTACGGAGGGAGCGTTGTCGGGCCTTAGGCTTAGGACTGGGCTGGACTTTGGATAAAGCCATGCTGACGTCCAAGGGAGCATGAATGAGGGCTCCTAGCGGACGCCCAAAGCTCTCCAGGCCAAGGCTCCCCGCGCAGAGACGCCAGCAATTTGATGCTCCTTCCCTAGCTAAAGGATCCAGAAAAAGAAAATTCCAGAATGCCCTGAAGGGATCTTGACTGGAAAAAGACATTTGAAGTGAAGCAGGTCCGGGGTGGGGGTGGRGGKGATCCTGGTCGGGTGTCATTAGTTCCCTGCCCTGTCACATCCCTTGGCCCTTCCCACGGAAGGRCGGTGAAGAGAAGCGGCGGTCCTCATTCTCCTCTGGTTTCCACTGGTGCAACTTGTGGGTTCTGAGTCGCTGATGGGGCGCAGAAAACTTCAGCTTTCTTATGCAATTTCYTTGCTGTACATTGACCCAAGTCTTCTCCAGGGTGTCTGTCAGAGCCTCAGGCATTAGGGATCCGCCTCCCTCAGTTGTCACAAGAAGATTATAATCACTGACCCCAGAAGTCTATGCAGATTCTACAATTCTTAAGTGGTTTGGGGGTGCTCTTTCGTGTGGAGTAGGTCGGTGGCCACATCCCCAGGGCTGGTAATGGCCTAGCTGTGAAGTAGTGAATCTTCTCGCTTACCTGACGCCCTCCCCTCCCCCCCCCCACTGTCCACACAGGTATCTGGCCATCCGCTACCCGCTGCACTCCCGAGAGTTGCGCACACCTCGAAACGCGCTGGCGGCCATCGGGCTCATCTGGGGACTAGCTCTGCTCTTCTCCGGGCCCTACCTGAGCTACTACAGTCAGTCACAGCTGGCCAACCTGACGGTATGCCACCCAGCATGGAGCGCACCTCGGCGTCGCGCCATGGACCTCTGCACTTTTGTCTTTAGCTACCTGTTGCCAGTGCTGGTCCTCAGCCTGACCTACGCGCGCACCCTGCACTACCTCTGGCGCACAGTCGACCCAGTGGCTGCAGGCTCAGGTTCCCAGCGCGCCAAGCGCAAGGTGACCCGGATGATCGTCATCGTAGCGGTACTCTTCTGCCTCTGTTGGATGCCCCACCACGCGCTTATCCTCTGCGTGTGGTTTGGTCGCTTCCCGCTCACCCGTGCCACTTACGCGCTGCGCATCCTTTCACACCTAGTTTCTTACGCCAACTCGTGTGTCAACCCCATCGTTTACGCTCTGGTCTCCAAGCATTTCCGCAAAGGTTTCCGCAAAATCTGCGCGGGCCTGCTGCGCCGCGCCCCGAGGCRAGCTTCAGGCCGAGTGTGCATCCTGGCGCTTGGGAACCATGGTGGCAGCATGCTGGAACATGAGTCCACAGACCTGACACAGGTGAGCGAGGGAGCCGGGCCCCTTGTCCCAGCATCCGCACTTCCCAACTGCACAGCCTCGAGGAGAACCCTTGACCCAGCCTGTTAAAGGACCAACGGGCATCTAACATCTTCTGGACGGTGTGACCTGAGGATACCTGGGGGTCGTGCTTGGATCTTACAGGGTTGTAGCTAAAGACCGAGAGAATTGTAGRAAACCTCTGTTATTAAGTTGCATGGATTGCGAGAGTGGTGACACAGCCCTTCAATCCTAGCACCTGGGAAGGGGAGCAGGAACTGGAGGAGCAAAGCCGCCCGGTTTGAGGGCTGCTTGAACTACTGGAGATCCAGTGTGAACAATAAAAAATTTAAAAGGCTCAAACCATTTCATAAACTGTGAGGTGTATGGGACTTCTGTCATGGAACCCCAAACCCCAGGGTAAAAAGTCTCTGGGCCTTTCCAGGGTGAGGGGGGCAGGTGGCTAGCGAAACTACTAGAAGACAGCAGCCGGAACCGAGAGCAGCTACGCTGAACACTAGCCACTAGACTCAGCAATACCTAACATGCGGTCACCCAGAGGCGCTAGTTCATACATCACTAAGTCATCAGCCAAGCCATATGATCAAGACAAGTGACACATTTGAGCAGGCTGAAGGACGACAGGAATTACTTGCGTTTCTGTTTTAGTTTGTCCATGCACAAGTTCAGGGGGGCTCTCGTGGGCTGCCTGCTCCCTGGGGCCTAAGTCTGGGCAGCCCCATTAGTGCTTTACTCCTGACCTTGTATTTGCCTCCCTGCCTGCAGCTTGGATAGGATCAAGTATCCAGCATCTTAATTTTTGCTTGGAGTCAAAAAGTCATCTTCCAGTAAGCTCCATTCCTCATACCCTACAGTGATTGATTCTAAGTCCCTTTGGGTTGGGGCAAGCTGATTTGGCAGAAGACGGAGAGCCCCAAGTTGGTCTCCATCTATCCCTGAGTTCTTGCGCCAAGGCACTTCGCATAAACCAAAACAGTGTCTAAGGAGTAAACTAGCCAAGACATCGTCATCTCACATCATGGAGGGGGCTGACTGTGGCACAGCCTACGCCAATTAGGGTCATGTAGAAGAGATAAACTGGAGCTGGAAAGATGGCTCAGTGGTTAAGAGCACTGGCTGCTCTTCCAGAGGTCCTGAGTTYAATTCCCAGCACCCACACATTGTGGCTCACAACCATCTGTAATGGGATCTGATGCCCTCTTTTGGCATGCACCATATATGCACACAGAGTACTTATACACAAATAAGTAAACCTCAAGAGAGAAAAGAAAGGCTTGTCTCAGCGCAGTGTGTCCCCAGTGCTGGGAATGGAGCAGGAAAGGGCATGTGGGGGGTGCACTGGCTGGGGCTGGACCCTAAGAGCCGGGTGGGAGAAGGCATGCTGAGTCCAACTTAGTCCACAGAGCAGCTGCCTCCATCCAGCAGATCAGGCCCCACGGAATGGGCCGAGTGCAGGTTGTAGCCCAGCTCCCCAAGGTCCCAGCAGCTGGCGGCAGAGGGCTCAGGTTTTAAGTGTTAGGGTTTGGGTCCAGTGGTAAGCCTGACCCACCCATCGGCTTGGCCATCCAGATTCCAAGAAGTGGGGGTGCTGGCGAGCACGCAGGTGTGTCCGCCATGTTTCATGTGAATCCCCTGACAATGCAGGAAGGTGCAGGATCCAGTGCCAATCTGGAGAGAGGGCAGAACTCAGCCCTGGCTAGTGCTTGGGCTTCCTGCTGCCTGTGACAGCAACCAACCCAATCTGATGTCCTGCTCCCTGAGGGAGGACATCATGCAGTTCACAGTGTCCTCTGTGTTGATGCCAAGGCTGGTAAGAGCCCACTTGGGGAGGCAGGGGTGGGGCCACACTCCAGCGCATCAGCCTTCATCAACGTACTAAGTTCAAGTACACGTATATGTGGAAGACAAGGCTTTATTGGAGTCCTGGTGGGGCTGGCAAAATGGGGTCTCTCCTATCCCAGCACAAGAATGGCCTAGGCTCTGGCCATGGCGCCTCTCCCTGAAGGCTATGGGTAGACCAGGTTGGCCGTGGCCATGTGGAGCTACCCTGGCCTTAACCACAGAGACCAACTGGACCTTTGAGCTCCTCCGTTTCCCAGGGACCACGGCGACTGCAGCCTCGGTTTCTATCCTTTCAGCAACACTGGTACTCCCAGATTCTGGGCTGGGTCTCCAGTCCGGTCTGGTACAGGGCTCCGTGGTCCTTAGACTACTATACGCCCCTCTACCCCACCACAGTTTCATGACAGCTCGATGGCACAGAGCAGCACAGATTCTCCATCGCCTACCAAGAAAGTCCATCTCCAGTTCCCCTAGGAGGATCTTCCTAATCCTCCGGTGTCACAGCCGCTCCACAGCAGCTGGCTCCTGTCACTTCCGTCTCTTCTCCCAGAGTGACTGTTCTCCACAGACAAGGCAGGCTGCAGTGTCTGGGCCAGGAGTGCTAGACCCAGAGGCTCATTCTCGAAAGCAACTGGAGCGGCAGCCACCCCAGTCATRTGCACAAACCCACCAGAYGCTGAATAGGCAAAGCGCTCCCAGGAAGCCCACAGCCGCCGCCCCGTGGACCCTAGTGTTTCCAGAGTGAGATGGTTACAGAGATGATCCGTAGTCACTTCCCTGCCAAGTACATTTATTTCCATAGGAGAACTCATCTCTGAATCTAAGGCCCTTCTTTAACTGGAGGCCATCTAAGGTGCTTCTAAAAGCTAGGGAGACCTGTGGATTAGCTCCCACCCCACCCGCCCCTAGAGGCCATCAGAGTCCTACGGCTTCTGTGGGCTCTGGTCTCTCTCTTCATAGGTCACCCTTTTTGCATCCCATCCCTTTTAGTGATGGAGCTGATGGAGGTTCAGGTCCATGGGGTAGACTCTCGAGATTGTGTCAAGGGAGAAGTCTATCTGAGAAGAGACCGGCAGGGCCTGGAAGAGGGGAGGGATGGAGACACCCAGAGCCTCTGCGTTCTCCCTGCCGTCTGACCATCCCTCCACACCCCAGGAAATGCCTTTTTTCTTCCAGCTGAACCAGAACACAGAGCTCAAATCCATCCTGGTGCTGCTGGGTCCCAGGAAGGCACTGCTGTTAGCTGATGTGTGTGAGGGTCGCTGTCCCTCCTAAGTGACAGTGCTGCCCCGTACCTTATCTTCCGCTCCTCTCCCTGCAGGCTCTGCTCCCTCATGTAAGATGTGCTCCCTCATGTAAGATGTGCTCCCTGCCCTGGCTCTGCGGGTCAGGCCCAGGCTGACCCCCTTCCTGGCCATCTGCTTCTTCAGCAGCTACTGCTTTTCCCAGCTGTCCACCCGCAGCCTTAGCGATGAGAGCAGCCCCAAACCTGTGCCGAGAGAACTGAGTGATCAAGAGAACCCAGGACCTCCTATGGGAGGCGGCAGAGCCTAAGGACTATTGNTGTCAAGGGAGAAGTCTATCTGAGAAGAGACCGGCAGGGCCTGGAAGAGGGGAGGGATGGAGACACCCAGAGCCTCTGCGTTCTCCCTGCCGTCTGACCATCCCTCCACACCCCAGGAAATGCCTTTTTTCTTCCAGCTGAACCAGAACACAGAGCTCAAATCCATCCTGGTGCTGCTGGGTCCCAGGAAGGCACTGCTGTTAGCTGATGTGTGTGAGGGTCGCTGTCCCTCCTAAGTGACAGTGCTGCCCCGTACCTTATCTTCCGCTCCTCTCCCTGCAGGCTCTGCTCCCTCATGTAAGATGTGCTCCCTCATGTAAGATGTGCTCCCTGCCCTGGCTCTGCGGGTCAGGCCCAGGCTGACCCCCTTCCTGGCCATCTGCTTCTTCAGCAGCTACTGCTTTTCCCAGCTGTCCACCCGCAGCCTTAGCGATGAGAGCAGCCCCAAACCTGTGCCGAGAGAACTGAGTGATCAAGAGAACCCAGGACCTCCTATGGGAGGCGGCAGAGCCTAAGGACTATTGCGGTAGTCGGGGCCATAGGGCGCGAGGCCTCGGAGAGATTTAACCCAGCAGAGACACGCCGCACACCCAGAGTGGCCCGGCTTGGCTGGCTGGGCCTGCTGTGCTGACGGCTCAGCATTTACTCCACAGGTGCCTGGCTCTGGGCCCCATTCTGTCCTCCCGAGGTAGGAGCAGCTTTGAAGTAGGACAGATTCATCCCTCTGAAGGCCTAGACGGCACCCGAGAGAAGTGCGTGCCTGGCAACGGTCTCCAAGAGGGTGTTTCCCCCACTGCAGGAAGCTTAGGATGCGCCAGACCCAAACTTTAATTAGTTGAGCATCTAAAGAAGGGAGACTCTGGACCAAGAATTCCTGTCTTTGACCACTCCTCTGGAAGAACATTCTTTCCCCTGCAGCTCCTGGAGGATGAAAGCGCTCAAGGAGGGGCCAGGCTACAGCCGTGACCACACCTTCTTCCTCACGCATGTGGCTCATGCCTGTGGCCGTCTGCATGTGAGCATGTACAAGTCTGACCCAGCCCGTGGCAGGGCATGTGCACATGGCCTGGTCTGTAACAGGGTGGGCCTAGGGATTCAGACTAAGGGTGTAGTATAGGTCCGCTAGGTGAGGGTCACGACAGTGTCCCAGAGAGACGTGTCAGCTCCATTCTCCAACAGGAGGCTCACGCTTCCTAACCCCCCTCAATGTAGAAAAGGAAACCAACCCATCGCCCCAGCGCACCTTCGTGAACACAGTCGCTCTCTGCTGTCCTAGCGGGAGGGCCCAACTTCACATTCGTGCTCCTCCGGTTTGATCCRGGGCTGTCCTGCTTCGCCCCCTGGTTCCCTGTCCCTCACACTCCCAACCTAAGGCTCCCCAACTACTGCTGCATGGCCTGGGCCGGCAAGCACAAAAGCCGGGGACAAGGTGGCTGAGTGGCTGGCCCCAGAGGGTGGCTTAGAACTCCTCCAAACACTTTTGGAAGTGTACTAGATCCACAGGGACCAGAGACAGAGCAGCCCTGCCTCCCGACGGCCGGTGGACTGCCAGAGCTCAGCATTCGGACAGGCCCTACCCAAGAGAGTGGGGCCTGACGCCTTTCCTCTAGGTCTGCTGGCTGCAATCTGGCCTATTTCTCTTTGAGCCTATTCACATCCATGCTGAAAGAATGAAAGCAGACCAGGGTGGAGCCTGCCATCCTATTCCTGGTATCCACATGGCAGTTGGGGGTGCCCATCTGTCTTCTTTATAATCTCCTGCCTCAGAAGCCATCTTGTGGCCCCGGCCAGATGCACTCCATCACGGAAACCCAAGACAGGATAGGACCTAGGTTCTGGGTGAGTGCTGGTGCGGCAGATGATGGCCGCGGGGAAGACACAGACGCCAGGACTATTGGGGGCGGGGCTCCTGGGTGGGGTGCACAGGTCTCTGCTCCGAAGGACTTCACACTCACCCGGCTCGGAAGTGTTACCACTGGTTTATGAGTCCGATGACATGCTAGGCATGCCGGTGGAACTGGGCAGAAGCACTGGCAGACTTAAGCAGAGGTGTCGAAAAGGCGATCGATCATGTCGCCCACCTGCTCCACGCGGTACTTGATGTACTTCTCCGGGTTTTTGGTGAAGGGCACACTGCTATACCTGACCAGGACCCGTGATGAGAGGTCAGGGGAGGGCCGTCTCCATCCTCAACCTAACATACCTCTGACAGACGCTAAGATGGCGTGGGTGGGCCTGAGTAAAGTCCCAGAGAACCAAATGTGCTGTCTACCCCGTGACCCCCTTGTGTTTCTCAGGGCCCAGGAGGGGTGGGCTCACCTGTGCAGAAAGGCCCCATAGGTCTCCTTGACAATGTTTTTCTGAGCCTGTCGAATCTTGTCTCTCTGCTCTGTGTCTGGAATGGCCCAGGCCTTCTGAATCTTGCACAGTTCTTCGAGCCCATCATTGAATCCCTGAYCAGCAAACAGGTAGGAAGGAAGGACCAAGAGACAAAGTTAAGGCTGAGCAGTGGTGGCGCACACCTCTAATCCCAGCACTCAGCAGGCAGAGGCAGGTGGATGGATCTCTGAGAGTTCGAGGCCAGCCTGGTCTACAAAGTGAGTTCCAGGACAGGCAAGGCTATACAGAGAAACCCTGTCTCAAATAAACAAAACAAACAAACAAAAAGCAGTAAAAGCTTTGTGCCTCTGTTGCCACTGCTGTCACCACCATCCGGGCAGGGAGGACCCTGACTCACCTTGAAACGTTCTTTAATCATCTGCCGCTCCTTGTCCCGGAGCTGGAGGTCCAGAGAGCAGAAGGAAGCAGAGAAAGCTTTGCTCAGAGCAGAACCACTCTGCCTCTCCTGCCCCAAGCACTGTGTGCTCCGCCCGCCCCCTCCTGCTGTCCTATGGCCTCAAACATCTCTGTTGCAGAGAGATGCTTGTCCATCTTTCCTAAGATACAAGTATCCCACCTGCTCGGTACCCGTTCTTGGCACAAGCCTGGGGTGTTACCTTGACTCCAGGCTGGAACACYGGCAGATTCTTCTCTGCGATGTAGTCAGTCACCTTTAGCCAGCTATCAGACAGCAGGGTGAGAGGACAGAGAGAGGCGGCTTCAGACAGCACTTCTTTCCTAGAGCCTGCCTGCTGTGCTTTTCAAAGCTCTCAATCTACTGAACATAGGTGGGGGCGTAGGACTTATCTGGGTCAGGATAAGCAACAACAGAGATGCTCTCCTTGGGAACAGACAGTGTTTAAGCAGCTCTCTCTGACAATTAAGAACAGGAAGCAGAAGGCGCTCAATAAACCGAACAAATGCTGTCAGCCGCAGCTCACATCAATATTGTGCCAAATTAAGATGGAGAGACAGATGGGGAAAGAGGCCAGATAAACAGGAAGGAAACAGGAGACACTCAGAAAGAAACAGGCCAGGGAAACTGGAGGACCAGAGAAGTAGCCGGAGCCTTCCCAAGCTCAAGGGCTCTCATGACCCTGCTGTTCTCGGGGGCTAACACTCCTCACATCTTTGACACTTTGCTCTTCTGCTATTCTTAGCCAGGACACTTGGCAGACTGCTCTGAAGAGGCCTTGTGGTCCCCAGGGAGCAGCTACCAAACGGAGGGGGGATACAGAACTTCTCTCTCCTCCCCCGTGAAGTAGATTTAAAAAATAAGTAGAGAAAAGAAAAATGCTGGGGACCCCCTCAGTGGCAGGCCCCATACTCAGCCTGTACACGACCCTGGCYTTGAGCCCTACCCTAAAAACAAACTCCAAGGTCTGAGAGGCAGATGTAGCGGGGTTACCACCTGTACTGTCGGCTGTAGCGGAGCTACCTCTCTGGGGCTGAGGAGGAAGAGTGTGGGCCGGGAAGGCCGCCAGCGGCTCACCTGCGCTGGTAGGTCTGGACCTGCTGCTCGATGTGCTCCCGGTAGGAGCGCTCGGCAGTCTTCTGCGTCACAGCCACCAGCTGGATCAGCTCAGACCTGCGGGAGGCAGAAGAAAAAGGGAAGTAAGCGGGACCTGACAGTCTTTGGCCTCCTGTCCTGAGCCTTCCTGAGCTCTAGTGGGTGCTGCGCCAAGAGGGAGACTGAACCCCCATCCTAGAGTCTAGATGCCCGAACTGGAGGGCAGAGGCTGGCGTGACTGCCCAGCTGAGGTGAGGCCACTCACTTCTCCAGGGACTTGAGGATGTAGTTGTAGTTGTTGTGTAGGAAGATGGCGCTCAGTGCTGGATCCTCRTACACCTTGGACTTGCTTAGCAAGTTCAGCTGCAGGTTACCCAAAACTTTGCCTACACAGAAAGATGGGGCTGCATCACCCAAAGGGTCTGATCCAAATGACCCGACTACGGAAGCATCTTTTATTCGGCCCGATGTAATTTTCATCTCACAGGCTCACTGCCTCTGTCTGCTAACCTAGGCCTAGGCCTGGAAGCTTCTAGCCTCCRTCYAATCTAATCTAGGCCTAGAATGTTGTCAGCCTCCGAGACTTACTGCTCAATAAGCTCACCCTTCCCACTTCTCTCTGAGCTCTGGCTGGCTGCTCAACTCAGCTGTCCTGGCTCGAGCCCCTCTCCAAGCTGACTGATTCAATCTGGCTTCTCTGGGCCAGAATTCTCCTGCTTGGCCTCAAACTAACTCAAGCATCTGCTCTAATCCTCTGGCTCCTCCTCATTCTTTGGCTCAATCTGTCTTTACCTGTGTCCGGCTTATTCTCCCTCTGCAGCCTGTCTCTCAATCACTTCCGGGTAAAACCGTCCCTTCCTTCTTTCTCTCTACGATGCCCTCTCTTGACGAGCCTCCTCTCCCTCTATCTTCTCGTGAGAGTTGGGCACGTCCTATTCTGTCTAATCTTTCTCTGATTTGTCACTTTGTCTGCCACTCAATTAGACATCACTTTCAAACACCAGTGCTTCCTTCTACAAACTGACTTTACCTTCATTGTTTGGACCTAAAGGTGTGTACTRAGGATTGAGCCAGACSACAACCAGAAGCAGGGTTTTTCACTAAATAACACAATCTAGGGGTTCACAGTGTGATCAAATATCCCGCGACACCTGACTCCCAGGGCCTGCTAACCAGTTCCTGACAACTGTTTCTTGTTCTTCTGACTACCAGGCCTCTGAAGGTCTTCTCAAAGCCCTGGCGCCTGAGCCAGAACTGGCCATGAAGAGACCAGGAGGAGGTGGACAGCACGGAGACAAGGGAGGAGTCATGGTGGGATCTGGCCGGGTGGGGACGGGGACTCACAGATGTAGGTGCTCAGCAGCCGTCTGCTGAACTCGGAGCTGTAGCTGGTGGCGGAGGAGCTGGTTTCTGAGAGAAAATGTGCTGTTACTATGGTGGCAATGGCTGAGACCCTTGATGGCCCTTCCCACATCCCAGGGGCAGAGGAGGAGATCTTGGGACAGGCCCTGGGCCTCATGGGGTAAGCAGGACCACRGTGAGAGCAAGCAGAGATAGATGGCCCCTGCGGAGCCACAGGAAGCAATGCTGTTAGGCTCTCTCTGCATCCTGGGGCTGTCCTCTACAGTAATGGGTTAAGGAACCAGCCCATGATAGCAGGTAGGCARTTAGGAGAGGTGCCAGGTACCAGCTCYTTCCCAACCTGGTCCCCAGTATATGATGGTTAGTATCTATTTGCCAACAGCAAGGTTTCTGGATAGAGTTATCCAGTCTTTCCACCTTCTCCTCACAAACCCCTGCTATACTGCCACCCCCCAGCACAGGGACCTGCTGAGAGAGAACAGAAGGCTGGGGGAGGGGCTAGGCTAGTCAGGGGTTGTTCCTAGGCCGCAGGACCCATCAGGGTGCAGCCTGGATAGGCTCAGAGACAGAAGGTAGCTGAGAAGGGAGCCAGGGCAGATGAGGGCATCCTTAAAGAACTCATGCCTCTTTGCCCTGCCCCCAGTGGGTCCCGAGGGTTGGTCCCCTGGGAACCTCACCCACCGGGTTTTGGAGGGGAGGATGGGACTGGGGAGCCGCACCGCTTACCTCGGGGGTCTAAAGGAATATTGTATGTGTCCCCAAGAACTACGGAGTGACAGGCAGTGCACACAGAGGGAAGGAGGGAGACAGAGGAGGGAGAAAGATGCAAAGTGCAAAACACAGGTTAGAAATGGCTGTGTCACCCCAAGCCACACAGACTCCTCCCCCAGAGCGGCCGCGGACAGCAGCACACACCAAGCTGAACTAACTCAAGGCCAGAGAGCCTGCAAAGTGCAGCCCGGGACAGCTGGCAGCTCTTGGCTTCTTGTCCCCAAATAAAAGCAGAGGGGGGYGGGGATGGGGACCTCAGTGCTTGGAATGACCCAGAAGAGCACTCTTTATTATGCGCCAACCCCCCAGGTTCTGGTCCCACCAGGGGCAGTGAGGAGATGGAGTGACAGTAGGCAGATGTAGAAGCAAGCAGAGAAGTATGGAGGTGGGCCAGGGCGGGGCAAGCCCGGCAGTGCCCACCGCAGAGCACCAATGTCCAAAGGAGCAAGCACAGGATTAGGGCTCATAGGAATGCTAACGGACCCCCTCCCTCCTTATGTTCATTCCCAAAAAGTCCATGGGGCTTAGAGCCTCCCTGGCCCCCAGGCTGGAGGAGAYCTCTCGCCACACCCTGCCCTCACCCCGAGCAAGTCAGTGCCTCCTAGGGGCCTAACTCCATGTCCCTAGGCAAGAGAGGACAGCAGGCCCAGGCAAGCCCGGCTCAGGTGTTGTGTACCTTGGGAGGCCAGCATGGCACCTGCTGTCTCCTGGAAGTCCAGAAGCTGCTGGAGGAACAGGATGGCCTGGTGGGGAACACACAGGAGGGTCAGGGCAGGCAGTGGCTTCCCACATGCACCCCTTCCAGCCAACAGGGAAGTCCTGTACCGGGGTCTGCACAGTGACAAGAACGACTGGGCATTTCAGGTGTCATCCCTGGGCTCCGGCAGCCTGAGAGGTCCTGTGTGCCCGAAGCTAGCCCATCACCACCAATGCCTGCTCATGAAGGCCAGAGCTCGGGGCCAGCCAGGGTTCCCGCTGTTGCACCCCAGAGCCCGAGCGGGAGGCCTTGCTCGTGCCTCTCCAGCAGTCTGAGTGATACCTACGTTGCTTGTGAGCTCGTGCACGGTGCCGTCTTTGGGCATGTTGTACTCCTTGTCTGGATCATTCTGCAGGAAAACAAACAGAACAGCCTCTGGCTCCCTCTGAGTCCTAATCAGCTTGCTTGTGGCGCCATCTACTGGCACATGGGAGTGAGGATGCCCCTCAGCCTCCTTATCTAACAAAAAATAAGGTCTGGGAAGTGTCTGGGAAGGGCCAAGAGCTCCAAGGGCCTCTGCAGGGGACAGGCGCTGCCCGTGCCTCTCCAGAGGGCCTGCTCTCCTAGGAGTCCCCAGAGCTCAGCTGGTGAAGGGAAAGGGGCTTCAGGCACCTTGATGTTATCAGCAAAGTCTTCTAGAGCTTTGGCCCCAATGGTCTCCATGGAGGTGATGAGGCCAGGCAGCTTGTTCTTCGTGCTGGCTGCTGTGCCCTGAGGAAGGACATGGCTGACACAGTCAGATAGTCCGGGTCACTGCCCTCTCCAGCAAGCCCTGAGTGTAACTCCTTCTAGGTCCTTCCCAACCCTTGGACGAGACTGAATTCTCCAGGTCGAGATTGAGCATAGCTCTTCTTCTGTCGCCTTGGGAGACTCTTGACTTGTCAAAGCCCCTTGAGGGCCCTCTACTCCCAGA
>BDUI01020304.1:19607-31062 GCA_002335545.1 Apodemus speciosus
TTTTCTTTTCTTTTCTTTTCTTTTCTTTTCTTTTCTTTTCCTCTCTCCCTCCTTTCCTTCCTTCCTGGTTTTTCAAGACAAGGTTTCTCTGTGTAGCTCTGGCTGTCCTAGAACTCAATCTCTTGACCAGGCCTCAAACTCAAAGACATCCTCTTGCCCCTGCCTCCCAAGTATGGGGATTAAAGGCATGTGCTACCACCACAGGCTCTAGGGGTCAGGCTTCTAACATGGGGTTTGGGGGATACTCCTCCCTACAATACATTTTTATGCTGGTGTTTGGTCTAGTCCTTAAGGTGTTTAGTGTCATTAGGGTGCTGGTGCTGGCAGTCCCAGAGGGCTTTCGTCTGTGATGGTGCTTGCTGCACCAGGAAAGGAAGGGCAGCCTGGCTTGCCGCTAAACTCCTGGTAGCTTTTCTCCTTAACACTCACCTCCTAGAGTACCCTGAGCTCTAACAACATCTTCATCTGCCTGTTGCTTGCTGCAGTCTGTTGTTACTTTTTTGTTAGGGAACAGACTCTACTGTTTGAACTTAGAGCTAACCAGTGTTGACTTCCTGGCTTGGGCTAACTGTACTTTTATTAAGTTGTAGAGGATGGTGGATGAAGGAACAGTATGAGCTCTTTGCTGATTTTGCAGTTTTTCTAGAAGTCCTAAATAAAATAAAAACTGTTAACATAGAGGTTCTGCTATGTTTTTATCTTAGGGGTGACCTTGTCAGCCTGGTGCTTGAGCTCTCTCAAGGTCCTAAAATATATCCCAATTATTTGTCGCTGTAGGAAGCTTTTCTTCTGGCTGAAGAAGAGATCCCATTGGGTGAGATGGCAAAGCAGACAGAAGGGACAGGCGCCAGCGCCCCACAGAAGACACAGCATGCTGCGAGTGAGAGGGGGCTCTACATTCCGTCTGTGGACCTTCTGACTGCCCAGGTAAACAGCGCTCTGAGGGGCAAGGGCAGAAAGAGTGAGTACCGAGGAAAGAGCTTTCGCCTTGTTACTGAGAAGGCGRCATAGCCTTCATGGTTCTGGGGAGTCAGAGCTGGGCAGGTTGGATCCAGTATCTAATGAGGATGAGATTGCACGGAGCAGGATTCTAAAGTGTTCCCTCCTGAGTGTGAAGCTCAGGCTCGTGCTTCCCCACAGCCTCCCTCTGTGGTCTTGTAATCGTAGCTTGCTTCACTTGCCCACCCACTGTTTCCTCTCCCCCTGACAGAGTTTGAGAACACCATGTTCCCATTTAAGTCTTCTAGTCACTTGGTTGGGGAGGGACATGAATTTGAATAGAATTGAATCCAGGCAATGTGCAGGAGACCTGACGGTCCATTCGAGAAAGAACATGGCTCCCACTTGCACTGCAGACACCTTTATTTGGCCATCTCTTTTTCTAGGACCTGCTGTCCTTTGAGCTGCTGGATATAAACATTGTCCAAGAATTGGAGAGAGTGCCACACAACACCCCAGTGGGTAAGACTGTCACTTTGCTCCTCTTGTTTAGGTGTTGGCATTGCGGTCTGCTCTGCGGCGCTAGAGGGCAAGGATTCCTCCCATGTTGTGACAGTGAAGCTGTACCCATGGTCCATCTACTTTCCCTGTTGTCTGTCAGTGCCACAGTGCAAGTGTGAGGGCTGCCGTACTGGAAAGGGACCCCTCCATTTTCTCCCTTTGTCCCTTTACTCATAGTTCTGTACCTCGGCATTGACCATCTAGGCTGTTTGCTTGTTTGTGACCCAGCTTTGATCAGCCACAGCTAGGTACATTCCTGGTAGTCTAGAGAAGTTCTTTATGACATGACAGGTGGTGGAGCATATTTGGGTTTATTGTAACCCTGTAGGAAGCAAGAAACCTACAAACTGCTGCTTCTGGACACGTGACTGTTTATGATGTCATGCTTTCTCTCGGTTGATGGTTTTCCTGTCTTCATTCTCCAGATATGACTCCCTGCATGTCTCCTCTGCCACATGACAGTCCTTTAATAGAGAAGCCAGGCTTGGGGCAGATACAGGAAGAGAGTGAAGGGGCGGGATGTAAAGCACCTCCTGGTAAGGGGTTAAATGTCTGTAAAGCACTGCCTTCCCTCTCCATYGGCACCTGTCCTCACACACCCATGCCTCATGCCTTTACCTCMGCAGTTGATGTCCCAGAGCATCCCTCGCTCTCAACAGACAGCGGGGGCAGCTCTTCCCTCACCCAGCTTAGGATGCACTGTCTGGTGTAAGCTCTTGGCTCTTCAGACACTAAGGACAGACAGGCTTTGTGTGTCTTTCAGATCCCACTGTATCATCAAAGAGGAAGGCTGAGACCCCTGCAGCAGTCGAAGAAACGGAGGAAGACCTGAGTGGGACCCAATTTGTGTGTGAGACTGTAATCCGATCCCTTACCTTGGATGCCGCTCCAGACCACAACCCTCCTTACAGGCAGAGGTCCCCACAGAGTGAGTGTCCCAGATTTCCTTGCTGAGAGGGGAGGGAGGTTGATCTTGGTTGGCTTTTGACTATGCTGGCATTCTTACTAGAGCACCAAGAACAAAGAAGCCACCCTAACTCGTTTCTGCACTCTTCCAGGGGAATTACAGCTGTATTCCACTGAAGAACAGCAGCCACTTATGCTGCCTGAATTCTGCAGAAAGGATTCTTCCTGTAAGTTGACAGGGCGCCTCAGCAGAAGCTTCCATTGGCAGCTGAGTTGTCTCCTTTCTCCCAAGGGAAGCAACCTGAAAAGTGCGGGTCAGCCCATGAATGCCAGACAGTTCCCAGAGTTCAAATCTGCCATGAAAACCCCTTCATGGTTCTGGAGAGTGGCTGTTGATAGAGAACTGGCCTTACAAGGTCCGGAGCTCAGCTCCAGTTCCGCGYACGTCAAACCCCAGGTGTTGYGGCAGGCCGTCTCAAAAATAAGGGAGGTGGACAGACACTTTATAGATGCTTTTAATCCCAGGATTAGAGGTGCAGGTGTAGGCACCTCTTTCTTAAGTTTGAGACCAGCTATGTAGTGAAACACCATTTCAAATAAAAGATGAGGGAGTGGCTCCTAGGAAACTACACCCAGGGTTGGCCTCCTCTCTGGTCCTCAGACAGCCTCATTCATCTACCGGCACACGTGTGCACTAGCGTGCTGCACTCGGCCTTCAGAACAGACGGCGAGTGTCAGATTGGTAGAGCCAGTTCCATGTCTCAAAAACTACCCAAAAAATTTAGTTTCTGGTGCATTATAATAATATCAAACTTGATATTATTATAATATTGAGCTTGGAAAGATGGCTCAGTGGGTAAGAGTCCTTACTCTGTAAATTACAAGACCGGAGTTTCAATCCTCATTAACCCACCTAAAAGCCAGACTCAGCCCTATCTGCCTACAACCCCAGCATTGGAACTGAGACAGATCCCCAGAGCTCACTGCCAGCCAGCTTAGCCAAAATAGCCAGCTTTAAGTTCAGGAAGAGCCTTGAAGAAGACACTTGATGTCCTCATGTATAATCAGCATTCAACTCACATACAAAAAAAATGAAATTTGACCAGCATATACCTTTAAACATGGTTTTCCTATTTTTGCTTAAAGTGAACACACACATGAATTTTTTTTTGTACATACAAATAGCAGAAAGATGTGGAAGAATAAGCCAGTTGTTCACAGTTACTGCTCTGATAGGATCTCGAGGTCTTTCCACCCATTCCTGAGATTTGCCAGTGTTCTCATCCGACTGCATCACTTTTCTAAGGTAAAGGAAGGCAAGCAGACCACATAGAGTGCTCACCACATGACCCCTTTCTGCCCTGAGAGCTGGCTCGCTGCTTCATCRGAAGCTTTATCTCAGTCTTTTAACTTCCACAGCAGAGGGAAAAAAGGACAGTAGGATTCACAGTGCTCAGTGGCAGCCTGGCTGTTTCAGCCCACACATTTGTGTCTGTTCACTTCCCATCGACTTGTTTTGGCATCATCTTGAAACAGTCCAGTCATGGCTCCAGAAACAGCCCTTTCCTCTGKTTCTTTCCACCATGCCCTTTGTGCTAGCTCGTGATCCAYGGGCTTTATCAAGTGAGAACAGCACTGAGGTTTGCTGCCAAGCCTCTTCCCTCACAGTGGTCACTTATATTCCTCAGTGAAATTCGCCTTGCCTGAAGAAGGACCACGTGGAGATGAGAAGGAGGAAATTGTCCACATTGTTGAGGAAGAAGTCGTTGAAGAGGAGGAGGAAGTCCAAGATGAAGAAGTTCAGAGTCAGTCTTCTGCTTCCTCTGAAGATTATATCATCATCCTGCCTGAGTGCTTTGACACCAGCCGCCCCCTGGGGGACTCCATGTACAGCTCGGCGCTCTCCCAGCCCGGCCTGGAGCGAGGGGCAGAAGGTGAACCCGGGATCGAGTCTGGGCAGGAACCTGCTGAGGCTAGAGAGCGACTCCCAGAGAGGGAGAGCCAGCCACAGGAAGAGAGCATCAGCGACAGCCTCACGACCTCACAGCCTCTGGACTCGGTGCCTCTAGTCCCCGAGGTGGCAGGGCTTCCAGCAGCGTTGTCCAGGTACTGCCCAGCACCTCAGCCCCCTGCTCCCCAGAGCTGGAATGGCCAGCTTCATCTTCAAGCCTTTCTTTTTCTATAATCGAAATTCAGATTTCGATTATAGAAAAAGTAAATTTAAGATTTAAACAAATGTTTGTTTTAGTTAACCTTACTTCCCTGAGCATAGGCTATCTACTGATTTTTTTATGATTAAGAGAAAAATCTGTAAATATAAACATCACAGGATGTTCCCTTTATGTTTTGATTCTTAAGTTGAGTGAGTGTAACAAAACTGTAGGTGACGATTTATCAGCACCATGGTAGAGCATGGTGAGCATGAGGGCCTGGGTTCAGCAGAAAAGCTCTCATCTTCCGTGTGCTAACACAGGCAGAGAACAGGGAGGAAATTAACTTAGGGAGATATACCACAAGCCCAGAGAGAAAGTATGAAAGTCTCTACAGGATCTGGGTCATTGTCTCTCCTACTAGTATAGAAAAATGTAGGGAGCCGTAAGTATAACGAAGTGCTCTGGAAGGGGGAGGTGACCTGAATGAGGCAAGTTTCTCTAGCTGGACTGTGGCTAAAGAGGACATCAGAGAGTGGAATGCAGTCCTTCTGACCACACTGTCGGATTCCCATGTGATGGGACAGAGATGGGAAGCCTGCCGAGAGCCCGCCTGCTGAGAGCCCTGCCGCAGCCCTGTTGACTGTACTGCTGTGGCTGCTCTCCCACTTACCTTCCCTATTCTCTCTCTCTAAAGGAGCGCCCCTTGTGGGCAGTATGAGTCATCAGGCGTGGATTCACCAGTTACCATCGAAGAAGTTCCCCCAGTCGCTGATCACATCAGAGGAGGTAACTGGGCTTGAGCTCCACCTCCCCCCATGCTTCTTCCCAGGGGAAACGGCACCGACAGGCTCTCCGTTTCTGAGATCCGAGGCCTTGTTCAGAGACTTTCCCTCTTCCCTCTCTCTGTATTCCTCCCTCCTACTCCGGGTTTCTACTCTTAAGTAGATCTGGAGCCCTTACAGAGCAGGCACTGCACTGTGCCGGGAAGAGCGCACCTCAGAAGCGGCCGGCCTAGGCCGCAGCTCAGCTCGTTTGTGATGCCTGCAGGTCTGTCCCGTTATTAGAGGTCTCAGGACAAAGGAGAAAGAGTCCCCACTCACAGTCACATCCTCTTCATAAAAATGCCCAACCTAAAACTGAGAACTAATACATCAGGGTTACAGAATTAGAAAATTATTTTTCTTTCTTTCTTTTTTTTTAAAGATTTATTTATTTTTTAAGCCAGGTGGTGGTGGCGCACACCTTTAATCCCAGCACTTGGGAGGCAGAGTCAGGTGGATTTCTGAGTTCAAGGCCAACCTGGTCTACAGAGTGAGTTCCAGGACAGCCAGGGTTACACAGAGAAACCCTGTCTCGGAAAAAAAAGAAAAAGAAAAAAAAAAAAACCCAAAGATTTATTTATTTTTTATTTATATGAGTAAACTGCAGCTATCTTCAGACACACCAGAAGAGGGTATCAGATCCCATTACAGATGGTTGGGAGCCGCCACGTGGTTGCTGGGAATTGAACTCAGGACATTGAACTCAGGACCTTCGAAGAGCAGTCAGTGCTCTTAACCGCTGAACCATTTCTCCAGCCCAAGAATTATTTTTCTATTTAATGATGTTCCCAGCATTTCTAAACAATTTGTCTTAGTGACTTAAGTCAGTCGCAGAACTTTCTAAAACTTAAAAGAGGAAACGAAAGAAGGAAAAAAAGCTTGAGATACCCCCATTAACCTGCCGCCTGCCTCGATAATAGCTTGTGGGTGCTGCAGCTAACCAACAGCTCTTTTGCTTTTAGAGCTCAGAGGCTCAACAGGACTGGCAAACAGCAGACAGAGGAGCTGTGACCACTCAAGGTAACGACCTTGTGAAGTCTCTTCTTGAGAAGCAGGAAGACATCCCAGCATTGCTTCTGCTTAAATGAGCCTCTCAGAGCCCTGCTGAGCACTTAGACGGGCACTTCCCAGCACAGGAAGGAGCTTATGAGCACACTGGGCAGAGCTGAAGCTTGTGCTTACGTGTTTTACTTGGTAGGGATCGTCCTAAAATTCACCTCACCTGTAATGCCAGAAGACAGACAGGTCAAGCCTCAGGTGCATGTAGCTGTTTTTTCTTACATACCGCTGCCTCTCTGGTCCCTGTCATCTCAGAGCAGAATCCAGAAAAATCACATTTCCTTTGCCAGGTTTTCTCTGAGATGTGCAGACAGATGGCTGATATCCAGATGTGCCCGTGACCACATTAATTTTCAGCTGGGATGGAAAGCTGGCGTGGTAACCAGGGTGTGCGTTTCCTGCAGAACTCAGGTCTTATGCCARCTGAGCCAGAGCCCTGCAGCAAACCAAGATCTGTAGCCATGACAACAGTTCATTCTCTTTTTTTACATCTGATTTTTTTTTTTTCTCTTAAGGATACCTCCTTTTTCTTCTGAGATTAGCACCCACATTATCTTGTAAGGTCATGGTTTTATTTGGGGAGATAATTTGGTTTTCCTCTGTAGGCACCACAATGGGAGCAGCATTGCTGGAGGACTGGTGAAGGGGGCTTTGTCTGTTGCTGCCTCTGCGTACAAGGCCCTGTTTTCTGGGCCACCAGTCACTGCACAGGTCAGTGCATGGTTTCTTTTCCTTAACTTCAGCCCCCAAGTCACCAGTGCAAATGGCAGTGTCTTTCTGTCTGGATTGGCAGTTAACATGGCGTGGACTGTGTATAGACATTCTCGTTAGGAGCACGCAGCCCTGCCGTTTCCTATCATTTTAATTAAGTTACTCTGGGGAGAAAAGGAAAAGAACCTAAGATTTGTTGAAGACCTACTTCAACAAATAGAGTTTGTAGAGTTGCTGTTCTACAACAATGTAATGGGGGTACTACAGGATAATAAGACACACATTCCTGTCAGACAACTGTAGAACTTGGCAAAGCACACATTTCCATACAGGACAGGACACTGTGCTAGTGCATCTCCACCGACTGGGACCGAGGCTTCCTGGGAGTTAGCATCTGAACTGAAGCCTAAAGCACAAAGCAAGTGGACCCCAGGGAAGTATCTTAATGCTGGATATGGTAACTCTTGCCTGTACTCCCAGCTACTCAAGAAGCAGAAAGGTTGCAAGTTCAAGGCCAGCTTGGATTATGTAGTAAAACTTTTTCAGAATAAAATTTGAGAAGATAAAATCATAAAACGGGTACAAATGTAGTTTAGTAACAATAGGACTCCTACTTRGCACCCTTGGTTCAGTTGCAGGGTCTTGTCTTCTCCTTTGAAAGATGAGTAGCTAGCTACTAAGAGTTGAAAGTGAGTAGATGAAGAATTTGATCTGACGAGAAGAGAAAAGGCCAACTTGAAGTGCTGGGGTTTTATTTTAAGGCATAGGAAAGGGGGGGTTTTGTTGTGTTGTTATGGGTTTGTTTGCTTTTGTAACAGAGTCTATATATCTCTGGCTGTCACTGTAGACCAGGCTAGCCTTGAACTCACAAATTCACCTGCTTCTGAGAGCYGGGACTAAAGGCATGTGGCTCTACTCCTCTATTAACATAAAAGAGATCAGAGTCTCAGGACTTGTCAGTGTCTGATTACAAAGAACTCAGGGATAACTCTCAAGCTTTAGCTTAGGGACTCAGTGCATTATGCATTACAAGAAGAAAGCAGGGCCAGCGAGATCTCAGGGAATAAAGGCGCTTGCCGCCAAGCCTTGACAACTGGAGTTACAGTMCCTGGAAGGAGAAAACTGACTCTCAACAAGTTATCCTCTGACATCCACATGAGCACTACGCACACAAACATACAATAAAATACATAATAAATACACCCCAAGTTAAAAAAAAAAAAAGTGTATTACTTGTCAGTTTTGTTTAGTGTTGAGTTTACAACTTCTCCAGGTTAAAAGCAAAACCACCCAGTATGCAGTTGGATGTGTATACCTCCACTGCAGAGAAGAGGTTTGACCTGAGGCTGGAGTTTGAGAGTCATTTGCATACAGGTTCTAGCAGGAGGTGTGTGATTGGATGAGATTATTCAGGCAAAATGGAGAGGGCAGAAGGGGCCTTTTTAAGGCTCAAGGCAACAGGATTCTACTAAAACAGAACTTAGAGGAAACGGCCACTGCTGGGACTCGGGAGGTTTATAAGGGGTCGGTGGACAGTGCTAAATGCTGCAGAGAGCTGTGACCCAGTGGTGAGGAATTTGACAGTTCAGGCAGGTATGCCTTGCTAGCTACATGGGGGAAAGAAGGAAAACATTAGTCTGCGTGTCTGCAGAAGGCAGAAGGTGGTGTTCATAAGAGAGACTTGAGGTYGGCATGCTGAGCGGGTGAGACACAGGAGAGGGGAGGTTTCTGAGGGACTAATGGAAAAGAGAAGAATGTGCCAGGCACGGCGTTCCCAGCCTTAATCTYGGYGCTCAGGAAGCAGATGSAGATGGATCTCTGTAAGTTTGAGGCTAGCCTAGTCTACAAAGCAAGGTTCAAGACCACCAGGGCTGTTAAACAGAGAAACCCTAGAGAGACAGAGAGAGAGGGGAGAGAGAGAACATGCAAAGTACAAACATTAAACTCGTCAAGGGTGGTGGATGTTAGGCTGATCTAAAATAAGCAGAAAGAGAGACCAGGAGTTACAGCTCAGTGGCAAAGCACATGTCTAGCATATGTGAGGATGAGACCACATCTCCGAGTTCAAGAACATCTTAATCTACATAGTGAGTTCTAGGACAGCCAGGACTATGGAGAGAGATCCTGTCTCAAAAAGGGGAGGGGTGTGTCTGGGTTTTAGCTTCCTCTTAATGAAATCACTTCTATTTTGAGAATAGAAAGTCAAAAAGACTGCCCAAGATAGAATTTCACAAGTCTAGATCCATCTTGTATAACTGGTGAAGTCTATGTCCTGTGCCATCTTCAGGAAGTCTCTCCTGCCCAGATTCGCTCCATTACCACAGTTTTATGTTAACAAAGTCTTCAAGGCTTCTTGTCATCTTGYTCTTCRGGTTTTACTTGGCTGAAAAATGGGTGATTTTTTTTGTTGTTGTTTGGGGTTTTGGATACAAAGGCTCATTCCGTAGCCCAGACTCATCCTCCAAGCTGGGGTCACGGGTGTGAGCCACTGTGCCTGAGCATGCTTTTTCCAGAAAGTCTCTGAAGCCGTTGCTGCTCTGTTGCTCTGTTACCCTCTCCTTCAGTTCCACACACACAGCCAGAGGCACTGCCGATCCGTTGACTTGTTAGGGAGACAGATGCCCTTGCATCTAATTACCCAACACTTTGAATAAGGAGGAAAGACTAGGATGACAATGTAATACAGATTTGCAAAGAAGCAAATTATACAGAAAAATGTCTCCTTATCTCTACACAGCCCATCGTTACTGAAGATCAGACCGCAGCCCTGATGGCCCATCTCTTTGAAATGGGATTCTGCGATAGGCAGCAGAACCTAAGGCTGCTGAGAAAACACAATTACAACATCCTGCAGGTTGTGACAGAGCTCCTTCAAGTGAATAACAACGACTGGTACAGCCACCGCTACTGAGGACTGACYTTGTATTAAATAACTGCCTGCCGCTCAGAGGTGGTCTCTGCTGTCACTGAGGTGTGGGTGGAAGCCCTTGCTTGCTTTTTAATCTGATGAATCTATGTCAGGCGTCTCTGAATTGTCAAAACAGTACCTGTTACAGTATTTTTTGGAGCAAATCAAAGGCCAGAACTTAAATTCACTTTAGAAATGGGATGAACAGTAGGAAGACAGTTTCCAGCTGATCTGGACAGAACTCTCTCCGCTATAGTAGATGGAAGCCTGTATCTTGGGCTTCCTGTAGACTGCTTTTCCTTCTGCTTGTATTGAAGTTGAGTGTTTTCCTTGGTTCRTGTGGATGTTTTTAATGGGCTGTTAAATGTTAGTTTGGTTTTTCTGTTTTTTAAAGATTAACCTTGAATGTTTTCAAGAATTATTCTCCTAATTTCTATAACCAATCCCAAGCTTCATAGCTACTTTGTAAAGATAGCAGATCAAGTAAGTCATGTTCCTAAAAGACTTAGTAAATAAGTAACACTTTACTTTCAGAAGACCTAGCAGGAACCTGGGAGGACAGAAGGCTTGCTGGTTAACCCACAGCACCTACTGAGCAGTGTCCATCAAAGTAATCTTGCATAAATTTTATTTAAGGAAAATTCTGGGTAGTGTGAAATACTCTGTTAATCCTATAAAGAGGGGGAAACCCCACTTGTTACAGAAAGGGAAAGGTAACAGTCATTTTTTTTCTGACTGTCACAGTAGATCATAAGGAGARCAGGTATGTGCAAATATCTCAGTAAGGTGTGGATGTGGGGGAGGGGACACAAATGCTGGTGACTTCTCGAATGTGTGTAATCCCCTTCCGAGGTGTCAAGCCCTAGAGAGCCAAGAACAGGAAGTACTGCTTGGGGGCTATCCCACAGAAAGGTTAGTTTACCATAGAATACATGGGAAGAAGCTTCCTTTCAGAGTTCTAGGTCTCAGTTTATAAAAGGGAGCTTTGGGTACAGATGGTGAAAGAAGAGGTAACACAACACTAAAGATTTTATTCATGGTAAGAGTTTGAGAGAAGGTATCTGGACTCCCGGCTCAAAGGGGAAAGATAGTTAAAATAGTATTATTTAACTTAGTTGGTATTTATAATAAATGGCGATTTTAATTACTCATGATATGTTTATTTACAGTCTAACTCTTGAATGCTTCTAAATAAACCACAATTCAAACTGCAAGCCAACCAGGCTGTTTATTGTTTAAAATGTTTTCCTGGGGTTTGGGGTAGAGGTAGAGCCGCATGATGTAATTGGGTGGATTTGGAGGGACCTGTCTTAACCGTCTGGGTCCAGTCTTTCGTTCCGTCGTTCCTTGCTATAGCACCATCACCGCCCCCCACCCCCGCCCCGTGAGACTCAACT
>BDUI01020306.1:0-11121 GCA_002335545.1 Apodemus speciosus
CTTCAGCTCCTTGGGTCCTTTCTCTAGCTCCCCCATTGGGGACCCTGTGCTCAGTTCAATGGCTGGCTGAGAGTGTCCACCTCTGTATTTGTCATGTACTGGCAGAGCCTCCCAGGTGACAACTATATCAGGCTCCTATCAGCAATCCCCTGTTGGCACCCACAATAGTGTGTGGGTTTGGTGTCTGTATATGGAATGGATCTCTAGGTGGGGCAGACTCTGGATGGTTTTTCCCTCAGTCTCTACTCCACAGTTTGTCACTGTATCTCCTCCTGTGGGTATTTTGTTCCCCCTTTTAAGAAGGACAAGTGTATCCATACTTTGTTCTTCCTTCTTCTTAAGCTTCATTTGGTTTGTGAATTGTATCTTGGGTATTCCAGGCTTCCGGGCTAATATCCCTTTACCAGTTTATTGTTGGTCCTAACTGTGCTCCTTTGACTGCAATAGCCTCTTGTTTGCTGCTGTGCTAGCATGATTTTTGAGCATTCTCCTGTATCTTATCTCACAGTAGGAGACCTGGGATGACAGACACACACTAATACATCTGGCCTTTCAGGGGTTCTGGGAATCCAAACTCAGGTAATCATACTTGAGCAGCAGGTGCTTTACCCTTGGTGTCACCCCTCGATTTCCACTGCCATTCTCACTGATCCTTTCTTACCTGGATCCTTGTATCAGCATTCCGGCTCTTTATATTGCTTCAGGACCCTCTCCAGCACATTACCAAATTACCGCCAATCTAAGCTTATGCAATACTCACACTTGATGTCTCATTACATCCCCCTTTCTTGCTTTATATCCTATATCGTAGCCACATAAAATAATACTTGATCCCTGACTACAACAGATTTTTCAATCGTCCTGTGTTCTTACATATTATTTCCTCTACATGGAATGCTTATCTTCTAATCTTTATAGACTTGGCTCAAATGGCGTCTTCTCAGCAGAGCCCAAGGAAAAAGTAACATCATTTATGCCTGCCTATGTATTCCATAGTAGTCATCTTACCATATCCAAAGTGCTCAGGTGCTTCCCCACTGGTTCTATCACTCATCTTTTATGACAAGCTTTTTGTGCAGTGCCTGGCACATAGAACAATAACAGATGTTGACTGAATGAATTAACTTTTAGGAACATAAATAAATCAGATCTATAAGTTGACATTAAGTATTTACCTAAAAATACTATAACACACACACACACACACACACACACACACACACACACACAAATCTATGTATAAATACAGATATAATCATTACATGCATGGTTCTCAACCTGTGGGTCATGACCCCTTTGTTGGAGCTCCAAAGATATATTCACCAGTGCATTAAGAAGATTGAGAGCTAGTCCCTGCATTCAGTAGCTTACCTGAGCTGTGGGAAGTAGACCCAGAACTCAGGGGTTAGGATTAGGGTTAGGGTTGGGGTTAGGGTTAGGATTCTTCCTTTCAAATTGGGAACCACTTGAACTCCTTTAGTTGTCTTACGCTTCACCTAGCACTTCAAGTATTATATTGAATAGATATGGAAAGAGTGGACAGCCTTGTTTTGTCCCCAATTTTAGTGGAAATTGTTTTGAGTTTCTCTCCACTGAGTTTGATTAGTTTGCTGTATTTTGCCTCAACTTGGTATGCTATGCAACCATGGAAGGCCTGCCTTTTTCTGAAGAGAAATGGGGGAGGAGTGGATGGGGGTGGCAGAGGGGAGGTGGGGGATGGATGGCGAGGGGTGGGAACTTTGGTCCCAATGTAAATAATAATAATAGGAAAACATTTTAAAGGTAATTTTTAAAAGATGTATTTATTTATTTATTTATTTATTTATTTATTTATTTATTTATTTCATGTATGTGAGTACACTTTCATTGTCTTCAGATACACCAGAAGAGGGCATCGGATCCCCATTACAAATGGTTGCCAGCCACCATGTGGTTACTGGGAATTGAATTCAGAACCTCTGGAAGAGCAGTCAGTGCTCTCAACTGCTGAGCCATCTCTCCAGTCCAGGAAAAAAAATAAAGAAGGTTGAGAATTATGGATTTAAATGGAAATTTCTCATATGGGCTGACAAAACTCCTTCCAAGAGACAAAGACCACATTAAAAAAAATCTCAACACCAGGTATGAGAAAGCCTCTTTTGAGTTTTTGGTTGGGGTTATCCAAAATACTCCCCAAACATACAAGCTATTGCTATTGCTCTTGGTTTTCCATCAGAGGTGGAAAGCACGTCCCTAGTCCAGAAAACACCATGAACTTCAGATACAGGGCCCAGAGTCCCCTGAGCTGGACCTGACCTGGAAGACCCACAACACACAAGACTAGCTTTCATCATACCAGAAGGTGCCATGCAAGGTTCTAAAAGAAGGAAGCAACAATCCTCCCCAGCTATAATGCCTATGAATAACGCCAATGACAAAATGTTACAATTACCCTAAGCACGCAATGGTGGCATGCATACTTTGGCAGTAGCCAGCAGCTTTCTATTCAACAAGAAGGAAATCATTGCTGTTACTGGAGGGGAACCTGTTTATTGTGATATCATTTCTCCTAGTAATGCCAGAATCTATACCTATAAAGTCTCACTAACGGGACTATGAGCTGAGCAAAACAACAGAGATGTCAAAGTGGAGAGTAGAAAATTAATTGCCACTTTATTAAACCAGAATAATCCCTAACTAGATTCCAAATATTTCTCTTTATTCCCATAAATGAGCAGAGTCCTCATGCCTTATCAAGGAAAGTTCTATATACCACTAAAGAAAACCACAGTCAATCAAATGCATAGTTGTGGAGTCCAGTCTCAAAGGATGCATCTACAATATAACCCCCATACCTAAGGCTCAGGGATCATTGAAGAAATAAGGTGTCTGGAGATTTCAAGAGCCAGAGAATCCATGAGTTTGCTATGATACTGTTTCTCCTAGTAGTCAAAAGCTACACCTATCAAGTCTCACCAACATGAGTGACTAAACATGAGCTGAATAAGAAAAACAACATTAAGCATGTAAAAGTAGATAGTAGTGGGGGAAGCCAGGAAACTTAAATACTACAAAAGGAACTACAGGCAACTAAAGTATGCTGAAAGCTGGAACAATAGTTAGTCTTCCCTCGGGAAGAGCATACCAATTGGTAATTCAATACCAAATGATGAGACCCGAAAGAAGCATGCATACAAGTAACATTATATAGATTGAACAGTATATATGTGTGTGTATGCATATGCATATGTATGTATACATGCATACACACACAAATACACACACACACACACACACACACACACACACACACTAAAACTAATGAAAACCGAGAACATGACTTTGAAAGAGTATATGAGAGAGTTTGAAGGTCAGAAATGGAAGGGGGAAATGATTTAATTATACTCACAACAAGAAAAGAAAGCAATATCCAATGAAATGAAATATTTAACACATCCTAAAGTAAGATAAACAGAACAAAAATATAACCTCAGAAATTTTAAAGGCCTAGACTTAAGTGTAGACACCCCACCATTTTCACTAAGTATACAATAGATGGAGTAAAACTCTCAATATTTATTAGGAAAGATAATGTCTCTAGAATCTATACATTTCAGCTCAAAAAAATGTAAGCACACTTAGAAAAATAAAGAACAAATATGCCCTGTGATTTTGTAGTTTATGTCAATTATTTAGCATAATAAGTCTATAAGAGAATTGAACTTTCTTTTAATCTGAGGAAACTGCAACTTAGAGAATCACAAATCAAAGATAATGTACTCAGTAAGAAAGCAAAAGGCACAGCTGAGGGAGACCCAGGTCTGACCTACCTTAAATCTGTGGTCTCTCTACAATTTGGCTGAGTAGATTTGCCATGGCTTCCCAACAACGATACCTATAAAAGGCAGTAAATTGTTTGGGCTCGCTGTCATTTTATCATATTCATGTAGATTTTCTGGGACTTTCCCCTACACCCTGTTTCTCCTTCCCTTGTCCCTCCTTTATCCTCCTCTTCCTGAGATTGAGTTAGCTATGTTTCTTTTCCATGCTAAATTTGAAGTCTTGGTCTCAAGGTCCAGTTACATAGTTATGTCAAGCTTTTTTTCTGAAGGGATGACATTTCTAACTCTTTTGCTTGGTCCTTCAGTCAGAATATTTTTACTGACCTATATTCCAGTTGATTAGTCCATCCTTTCTTGAGCTGCTAATCTACTGCTAAATGCATGTATCAAATCATGTATTTTAGTTACTTTAATCTTCACTTCCAGAATTTGCTTTTCTTTTATTGTTGTTTACCATATGTTTGTTTTCTCTAAAAATCTCCATGTTGAAATCCTAATCTGAAATACAATGGCATTAGTAGATAAAGTAATTTAGCCATAAAGACTCTCTTATAAAATAGACCCTTGCAATACCTTCACTGAGGACAAACAGGGAGGACAGCCAACTATGAAGCAGGAAGAGCACTTTCCACGGATTCCAAATCTAGTTGGACACAGCCTCCAGAACTGTGGAAATATCCAATCTGTAGTACTATGTCATGCCAGTCTTACAAGATTAATATACCTGGTAAACCCAGTGACTATTTATTCATGTTAAATATCGGATGTTAAAAGTAAATAAAACTCAGTATCTTATTATTGTCCTCTAGAGATTTACTTAGCTTTCAGCAAGTAGGAAGGGACAAAGCACCTCAGTCCTGTCTAACACTGAACTAATTCAAAGCTGTACTTTAGTCTCTGTGGGGAACTTTTTTCCAGTTCATCCCTACTCCTAGACTTTAGCCCTTTGGGGATCCCAACCGAATAATTAGGATAATTATTCAGGGTTCCTCCTCTTTGGCAGGCTCTAAACTCTAATTTCACTCTCCCCAGCATCACTGAATTACTGAAAGCTCTGCTTAGCTGCTGAGCTTCCCATCTGCCACTTTGTTTAGCTTTTTCAACTTCTTTGTCCTGCCCCTCCCACTTAGAAATCAGGAACTGTTCCAAGGGAAAATAATACAAAATATTGGACTCAATTCATTTCATTGTGTGTTCTTTTTCTCTGGCAATTTGAAGGCTCAGCTTTGGATCATCAGGATATATCTTAACTCTATTTTGTGTCTCTAAAGCCTGTAAGACTGTTGGACTCTTGCTCATTATCTGTCTCTTTCACCGCTTTGGGTTTAGTTTCTTGGTTTCTTTGTCCATACTACTTCCTCTGGCAAATGCCCTGAAGGACACATGGCATATAATGTTGGGCTCATCTCAATTTATTATCTTTTTTCTGGAAATTTGATCCCTTTTTGCTTTGAAAACACTCAGGTGCCTTCAAGCAGAAAGCAGCAAAGGTAGAATAAAGAATAGTAGTGAGCAAGGGACATGGTAGTTTGATCAGGGACAGAGTAAGGTAGGATAAAAGAAGGAAACTCAGGTAGAACTCTGTAGAAGGTGTTATCTGTAGTCTACAAAATTTGTTCAGATAGTTAACCTCCAGTAGATAGACATGGCCCCCAGTTGAGGCAGAGGGCTACCCACACATCTTCAAATTTTTAACCTAGACTTGTTCCTGTATAAAGGAAAGCAGGGACAAAAATGGAGCAGAGACTGAAAGAAAGACCACCCAATGACAGGCCCAACTTCGTATCCATCCCATGCACAGGCACCAAATCCTGACACTATTACTGACACCATATTGTGCATGCAGACAGGAGCCTAGTGCAGCTGTTCTCTGAGAGGCAAATGACTGAGACACAGGCAGATGCTTACAGCCAACTACTGGATTGAGGTCCAGGAACAATCTGGAAGAGTTAGAGGAAGGACTGAAGGAGCTGAAGGGAATGGCAACCCCATAGGAAGAACAATGGTGTCAACTAACTCAGGCTCCTCAGAGTTCCCAGAGACTAAGCCACCAACCAAAGAGCACACATGGGCTGATTCATGGCCCTGGGCATTGTGTAGCAGTGGACTACCTTGTCTGGCCTCAGTGGGAGTGGATGTGCCTAATTCTGGGAAACTTGATGTCCCAGGGAAGAAAGATGCTGGTTGGGGTGAGGTGGGGATGGGTAGGTGGGGGTATGGAAGATGAGGTGAGGAACTCAGGGAGGGTGGAGCGGGAAGCAGAGCAACTTTTGGAATGTCAATAAAACAATTAAATAAAGTTTTTTAAAAAAGAAATTTATGCTATTGAAATTAAAAATTATTTTCAAACTTAAAAAAGAAACAACTAAAATTTAAGTTTTTTGCAGTTAAAAGCTTATAAATTCAAAGGCAGCATCATCAGTCATACAAAAATTACTATATTAAATTCAAGTCTTTGTATCATCTGACTAATTTATAGAAAAGTAAAATAAATCTTCTAAAACATTATGAGTAAATATTGTATGGCCAAGAATGTAAAAGTTGAATATCAAAGTATCATTTCTGATGCCTATCTATAATGAAGTTCAATAAGCAGCATGAGTTATTTTCATAAAAGTGATTTGTATACTTTTCCCCAACAATATTACCATCTAAGAACACTGAGTTGTAATACTGAGTATCCAGTAAGTTAGAAAGCACTTCTATATTTTGTGATTTTAAAAATCTAAAAATCCAACAAAAAGATAACCGTCCACAAAGATACCAAGACAGCAGCATAAAACACTAAACATCTACATAAACTGACAGGGAGAAGTGTTTACATGATCAGGGAACTCAGGGAACTGTCACTTCCATGACACTCAGGTCAGTAGAGTTTAATGAAGGAGGTAAAATTTCTAGCTCTTTCAAGATGACACCAGAGAAATGGTTTGGCAGACAAAAGAAAAAGAATTCTCTGTGCATGACACAAATGGAAGCAGTCAGAAAATAAAGATTCTGCACACAGAGAAGCCAGAATAGGTGTTCTCTATGAAATACCAAGTCATGAACCCAGGCTTGGCGGCACATACCTGTAGTCAGCACTTGGGGAATGAGGAATGAAGATCATAAGTTTGAGGAGGACAGCACAGAATACATAATTGAACCCTATCTTTAAAAGAGAAGCCATTGTTACTTACTAAAGCATGAACTAGAGTTTATCAATGACTATACCACTAAACCAAATGACATCTTCTCCCACAGAAACCACTGACTACCAATATACTCATGGGAACTTCTCCCTCATTCATAATGAAATGTTGACAATCTCTCACCAAGACAAACACCAAAGAAAGTAGGATGTGGCCTTCTTGGAAAGAGGAGGGTTTTTGAGTTTTCAGCAGGACTGGGAGGGTGAGAGAAGATAATGAGAGGCTGAAAATAACTAAAAGTCATTATATACCTGAAACTTCAGAAACAAAAATAAATCAGGCCATGAATGGCCTAAAAGAAACAGGGAAAGCACAGTGGTCATGGAACATCTCACACAGGGTTGCAGTTCAGGCAAAAGAAATCAGTTTGTTTTATCTACATGTTTGTGTCTATAGCTCTGTAGGATAGCATAAAAGACCCACTACTAATCAAATACTTTATTCCTCTCAGAGACTGATGAACACTTTCACTCATATAAAATTATACCTAGAAATCAGCTCATGAAAAAAAATCACACAGAAAGCCAAGTATGTAGCTACTATACATTGGCATTTCATAGCAACAAGAAACAAAACACTAGACCTTGTACTATTCCACTTAGCTTTCTGATGCCAGAGTCGAACTTACTGAAATTTCAATTTGGTTGCAACAGCAGTTCTGACCTTCAAAAACATGTAGAACATTGGAAGGTTAGAGTTAGCACGACCTAAAGTTCTAAACATCTGCAAAAGCCTAACAACAGTTTATATTTGGATTACTATTCTCCCCAGGGGTGAGGATGKAACACTAAAAAATAAGTAAAAGATAGCAAGAAAGCTTGATTCCCTGAAGAAAGTGCATATCCTTWGGATTACATAATACTGCCAGAAGTAACTCAACTACAGCAGAAAAATTTCAAACACATTCCAACATGCCTCTAATTAAGATAGTTTTGGGAGGTTCCAGAATTATAGCTATCAAACATGAAACCTAAAGAATTTACCAAGATTAAAAAGATTACCAGGTTTAACTCAAGGGAAAGTATACTGGAAGAAATAGGTTACTTGGACTATTCTAATAATAATGCCTCTTCTGGCTTTCCTGTAACTGATGTTATTTTAGGTGTAATAAGTAATAATAGACACCTGAATTAAAACAYGTTGTATATTGTACAAAATATAGTACAATGCACACTTAGAAGATTCCAATTAAATGTCTGGTAACTTCATTTTGTAAAGGAATGCAGAAGTACCACAACGATACACTTACTTAAAATATGTCAAGAAATACGGGTAAGACATAATGAAGTGTCTAACAAGCAAAAACTTTTGCAGCATGTAGAAGCAAGCTGGGTACCCACACAAGGTATGTATTTTGAAATATTTATGGATGGTTAACCAGAAAGGCTAATTTAACACCTACACATCAATTCCATGGAGACTGGGCTGTAAAATATTTGCATTTACTACTCAGTAAGAAAATCAGCAGCAGCACTGTATTAAGAGTGTCAGTTATAATTAGGTGAAATTTCATAATTTAAAAGATATGCAATCTTCTTCCCTGAGAACTTTAATTTATATAACCTAACTGGAAGCCTCTCAAAACTGAAATTATGACTGTACAATCATAGAGAAGTAACAACAGGTATCCAAAGAAACAACAGTAAAACTTTTCTACCATCTTGGATTCTAAAAATCTATGAGCACAGTTAAAATGCTTCATCACTATAAGAAACTATGCTGCTTAGCTTAATGTATATTATCTTGTTTAATCTTTAAAAAGTCTCAAGTTGGTTTGCTTAATAGCAGGAGTGTTTCTTCTACTTTACAGGTGATGAAATAAGCTCAGAGTTTAACAACCCCAAACCACATAGCTACCAAGACTGGTATGGGTGAGATCCAAATAAGACTTTCTGACACTTGCATTCATCTGCATAACTCAGTAGATTAATGAAAAGAACTATCCAACAATAACTACAACAGTGGCATCTGTCTGCAAAAGACCTAAAATGTCCAAATGACCTGAGCCTTAGAAAGAGATACACTGAAGATAATAAAAAGGAATTCCAAACTGCAATCAGTAACAATGTTAGACAGAAAAACAAAATATGATTCAATTCCTGTATTATTTCCATATGGCCTCTGTTAGCAAAATCCAGGACAGGAAAGGGTACAAGAAGTATTCATAGAAGGAAATAAAATAAATAAAATGAAATAAATTCCAGGATACAGAAAAGACCACGGGCTAAGATTTTCAAAGTACTGTCTAGACAGTAATATGAATAATGAGACAGGGGCAGAAGTCTGGAAAGAGGTACACAGACTCCTGATTTTTTTCTAAAAAGTCATGTCTTCAAGCTGTTGAATGTAACTGTGATTATAGGTAGGCCCTATAGAACTTTTTAAAAATCTATTCTGAGTAAGATGGTATTTTTCTCTGTTCATCTCTGCTGAACACAGAGAAAACAAAGTAACTTTGAAGGGTAATAAGAGGCTGAGTTGAATTGGGAATAAAAAAAAGAGATCTTGCAATCACTTACACACAGAAAAAGAATGCTCAGACATGGTGGGTCCAGTTGTTTTAATAGCTGTTGGTTCTGTGAGACAATGTCTTACAGACTATATACCAGGCCAACCTCATACTTGTAATAATCCTGCATCAACCTCCGAAATTCTAGGATTATAAATAGACCTGGTGTTCCTGAGTCCCTCAAGCCAGCAACAGAGGTCAGTATAGAAAGGTCTCATTCCTCTCCTAAATGAAACAATACTCCTCTGACAACACGATATACATACATTGTCTCTAGCACTAGCACAAAACAGCCAGAATTAAGTATCTATGGAGATAAACTCTCTTTTCTCATTCTGAGACTTTCTTTGTATACCTAAGATATTGGAGCTTGCATATTCTACTGGCAATTACTTGACAAAACTTTACAATAGGTAACATAAAATGTTTCAGCACCAACTATAAATTCTCCTGAAATTAATGGAAAGAATAAACACCTTCATAAAGATATTAATATCATAAAATAGCCCAAAGCCTAATAAAGTCTACGTAAATGAAACCATAATGATGGATTTTTAAAAGACTATTGGAGGACTCAATACTATAGCAGAAATTATGAAGGACGGAATTAGTAAACTTTTAGACAAAGTGCAAAAGTTACCCAATCAGGGGTCTCAGATACCTAAGAAGAAATAAAAAAGTATTCAATATTCATATAACTGGGGTTTCAAAATGAGAGGGGGAAAGCATAAGGTGCTGAAGGCATATTCAAAAAAGCCATACTTGAAAGCTTTCAAAATTTGGTACAAGCCATGCATCTAGGAAGCTGAGTGAATCCCAAACAGTCTAAATCTAAAAACACCCTTACCAGAACACATTATAATTAAAATTCTCCAATCCTAAGACAAACAATTATAAAAAGAAAACAAAAACAAACGTGCATTAACCTATATGTGAACACCAACTCAAAAGGCTAAGGATTTAGTTCGGAGTAAAGGACAACGGGAAAGTGATGACAAGAGTTTTTAAGCTGTGAAAGCAAACAACCGTCAAACGTGGATCTTGTGTCTGGTATATCTCCTTTAGGAGTGTAGGGGAAGTAAAACACTTTTAGATGAGCACAAACTAAAAGAATTTATTGCTAGAAGAACCAGCCTTAACAAGCATCCAAGGGAACTTCTTGAAAAAAGAAGAGAAACCAAAAAGAATAATCTAAAAGTACCAGAAATAGAGAAGAAAAAAATCAGCAAGAATATATATCCATGGAAACAAAATTATAACACAATCTAATACTCAAGACGAAAATATTTTAAAATGGCTCACCATATAAAGAAAATTTCCAACAAGCTTGATGATATTTCTCTCTTTGGGACCTGTATGGTGGAAGGAGAGAACTTACTTCCACATGACATACTCTAACTCCACATGCATACTGGGGTATACACATGCATGTGGGTGTGTCTGTGTCTGTGTGTGTGTCTGTGTGTTTGTCTGTGTGTGTACAGACACATACTCTAAATAAATATAAATTTTAAACTAAAAAATTAAAAACAACATATACTACATTATAATTAGGTGCCCAAGTTAATCAATACACTAGTATTATATATATATATATACA
>BDUI01020312.1:13219-24056 GCA_002335545.1 Apodemus speciosus
CTCCCTCTCCCTCTCCCTCTCCCTCTCCCTCTCTCTCTCTCCTTTTTGGAATGGTAATGACTATTCTGGGACATTATTTGCTGTAAGAAACTAATTTTTAATTATCATTTTGCCAAGGCCCATACTTATGAAATTGCCTTGAGTCTAAAAGTGCTCTTTGAGCTTCAGGATTCTGAACAATCCTATTTGGGGGACTTTTAGAGATGGACTAAGGTATATTTTGCCTTATCCAGAGAAACAATATTATGACATAAAGTGGCATTCTCTCTTATCTAGCTGACAAGTAGTGGACTTGTGTGAGAAATTTTTGGTTGTCAATTTGATTGGCTTGAAAAAGGCCTAGGGTATTGGTGAGGCAGTCCTTCAGGTGTTTCTGTGATGTCACTGCATATTCTTAGAAAGGGTATGAAATAAATTCTTGGGAAAAAGCTGAATTACCACTCAACTTCAATTTATTTGTTCTCTCACTGGCATTTCCAGTATAACACACTTGTTTATTACAATTTATAGTGAGAACATTATGTGTATAACAGTTGCCTAGGTATTTTAATCTTTATTGACTTAATAGGCCCAATGACCTATAYAACCAATGCCTTCTTTATGATTTCTACAGAAGAAGAAATTAAAATCAGAGAGCTTCAGCTTAAATGATGTCATTTTTCCTCACTGTGCCAAAGCTCCAAAAACACCAAAGGCAAAAAACAATGTGGAAAGAAAGCTTAGACTGTTCTCACCGAACAACTTGCTCTCATACATTGGCTGACATGCTGAACATCTTATCTCCACTAACCAGACACTAATTGCCATACCATATCCTAGAACTCTTATAGAACAGCATACAACAATAGGCTTCTACCACGTCTGTTTCGGGAAATATTAAAAAGACCCACAAGTTCCTGTGCTATGCCAGGTACCAGCAGGCCACATGGCTCCAGCAGGGTGTTCTCTTCTCAGAAGACTCTCTGGCCCAGAGCTCCTGAGATGTCTCCACCCAACTCTCCAAGTTCCCACTGGTGAGTCACTACTATGCCAGCCCCATGCTCCAAAACGCCCCGGCCTTTGTGGTGCACTTCTGGCAAACCCACACTTTGCAGCCCTACCTTTCTCTCTAGAACCCAATCGAACCAGCCACCAAATGAGAAAGAACACCACAAATCTTAGTTCAGAAACTCAATCTCTGGGCGCAACAGCTAGAATACTAATCTTGTAAGCCATATTAAATGTAAATCCTCCAGTGGTAAATCCTATTCAGAAGACGCCAGTAGCTACATGTTGTCTTCTCGCTATCCCTGTCCCCAAAAA
Source organism: Apodemus speciosus (assembly GCA_002335545.1). Lineage (NCBI taxonomy): Eukaryota > Metazoa > Chordata > Mammalia > Rodentia > Muridae > Apodemus > Apodemus speciosus. The sequence continues at coordinate 14,522 of BDUI01020312.1, forward strand.
CCCCTCTCTTCCTCTTTCTCTCTTCCTCCCTCCAACTGAGAAGTCCTGCCTGCTCACCTGGTGAGCTCCTTTATTCATTAGGGGTTGGTTTACAAGAAATCACCTGAGTACRTGATTCTTTGTCCACAGTGCCTCCCAGGAGAGCAGAATTAACATCAAAATACAAACAGCACCTGGCCTATCCACAACACACTTCCTTTCCATTTCTGGGACTGAGATGAAGTGAGGACAAGCAGAGAAAAATCTACAAATTCTGCTCAAGTTATACAGCTTTGGGGGTCAGTTCTTTGTGTTTCTTGATCACCTAGTCATAGATTATTTCAACCAGAAAGACTTGTCTAATGGCATTCGTTAAGCTCAGGGTAAGTCAGAGGTCACTGAAGCCTGGTAAAGATGGGAAGAACATTATACAAAGAGCTAAGGATTCAGTATTCATCCCAGCAGAAAGGACCAACTGTAGTAAATACTCTAGACTTTGACATCTAACTGAATGATGCTACCTTTAGGAGTAGTTTCTGAAAGAATATACAACTGTCAAATGAAACAGCTGTTCAAATCATTATTGAGAATTCTCCTGGGAAAGGCCTCTGAGGTCTGTCAGTAATTCTGTGTGCTGGACTGTATTCTGGAATAAAGCTTGATTCACTCTCTCAGGCTGTTAGTTCTTGGTTCTGCTCTTTGATGTGAGACCCTGAACAAGAAAAGGCATAGCTCTCCTCAACTCAATTTTGCCAATCAAATGATGGTAAACTGTACTGTGAGGCAAAGGGGGTAGTGAGATTAATGCTTTAAAATGAGAGTTTCAAACTACAAAATTCCTTACTCGCATTAGACAGGAGTGGTGGGTTAACCCTGGGCACTTTAAACATGGCCATGCAGTCTGTTTTCTTCACCTTGAACTGAAGTTGGTAAATAGTTTGATTTATGGTGACATTCACCATTTCTGCTCTTCTGATTCTGGAACTCTAAGCACCGCACTCAAGTAATTCAACTCCCACATCATTATGAGAAACTGCAGTGGTGCTGTGTGCTTTTCTTCTATTTTCTATTATTTTTAATGCTCCTGGAGATATCAACATTTTGAACCTTCAAACTCCAGACAAAATAAAACCTCAGTGTCTGCAAACCCAAATCCTTTACTTTTCTGTGAACAACTTTAAACATGCACAATGAAGGATTTACGCCCATGATGAGAATCCACATCTTTGATAAAGGGCCTAAATATAATCTGCAAACATGTGGCTTTGACTGCCCCCCCTCCCCGTGCGCCCCAGCCCATCGCTGGAGACTTGAAGCAATGTGTGTGGGCCAGCTGTGGAATGCGGCCCCGCTGAGGCTTGAAGCCACCTCCTTCTCTAAAAATTCTTTAAATGCTGGGAGAGTTGTGTGGACATAGAACAGTCATGGGGAGGAGATTCGGGAAGCTGTTAACAAAAGATGACAGACGAGCTCGTGAAACTTTAACAAGCTCTTGGGGAATGTTCCAGGTGTGAGATTTGAAAGCGATTCCACAGTTCTCTGGTGAAAATAATACAAGCTTATTGGAAAGGGCCAGATTTTTTCAGTTGAATTTCATTTGCAGGGAACGGGGTATATATGCATCATAGGAAAGAAAACCTTCCTATTCTGCTCACCATGAAGGTCTCTCTCATGAAAGCATTTATCCTGGTGACCTTGACTAGATCATCCCCAGTCGTGCATGTGCAATGTAAACATGCTACTCACTAAGAACCTATGGCTTACATGTCCCCAACTGCACATGGGATATGCACCTGAACTTTACTAAAATGTCTGTTTCCCATTCACTTGTACAACTCCAGACATAGGTAAAAGGAACAACTGGAATGCTAGCCTGGAATGCCACTGTTGCCAGCTGAGTTCGTATTCTAAGCACATCTACAGATGCGGCAACATTACAGATTTACTCCAAGCATCTAAGACGCACATGTTACAATCCAGTCAAAAAAAATCTTCATTTCAGTTTTCCTACCATGAAAATAGATTTTTAAGCCAAATGTGAATTTATCAAATTCTACCTTATTAGCAGTGTTGTTCATGACAAAACAATATAATTTCCTGCTAGTAGGATATACTCTCGTGTGTTTGTTCTATGCATCTGTAGAGAGAGTGTTCTTAAGATGAAAGAGTTTTAAGCAGAAAACCAAAGGGCTTAYGAAAATATAACTTGATTTTTTATCTAAATTCAGCAATTGAATTAAAATAGCAAAAGGTTATCTTGACCTCCTTTTAAGCATTATTCAGACAGAAAAAAAAGTAATTATTTTAAAATAAAAGTTCTCAAAGCAAATGATCCATAGAACTTTTTGAGTTTTATAGGAATCCCATTAACTAAATGTTCTTGTCTTCTCATCTAAAAAAGTCATACCTTGCTGAATTATATTAATGTGCCCATATTAACATGTTTGACTTTGGATAAGCCACTCCCCACCCTTCTTCCTAGGTATGTTCTCTCATTTGTTTGTGAATGTCCAAATGACTCTGGCTTTTCCCTTTCCTGTAACTGTTCTGGAGCAATACAATCTGATAGTTCCACATCATCCTACAAAAATGTTTTCATAACACTTGCATTTGATTTTATATTGTATCTTAATAACTTTTAAAGAATGTTTGATGGCCCTAGAAGAATTAAAGGAATACTTAGATACAAATCTACATCCCAAGTCTACAAATGTAGGAAGTAAAAATATTTTATTTTTTATTAATCTTTCTATTCATTTACATCTCAAATGATAAATTTTATATTGAATCTACTAGTGCAATAGATCACATGTAAAACTTAACCAACACAAAGAGAGAGTGGCATGCACTTATTCAAGAGAGTTAAAGGAGTGAGGCATGGGCTGCTGATGTGAACAGTGTATGAGCTTCAGCAAAATGCCAACCTAGACAGGAAGCTAGCACTGGATATCCACTCCATTGCAGAAGGCATGATGGGTTGTGTTTTTCACAGGCTAATACAACTCAAGTTCTACATGACAGATTTTTTCATTTCCATTTTGTTCTTTTCTTTTATTGGATATTTTCTTTATTTACATTTCAAATGTTATCCCCTTTCCCAGTTTCCCCTCTGAAAACCCCCTATCCTTTCCCCCTCCCCCTGCTTCTATGAGGTTTCCCCCCCCCAACACCCACCCACCTATTCACTCCTGACTTCCTGCCCTGGATTTCCCCTAACTGGAGCACCTCTCCTCCCACTGATGCCCGGCAAGGCCATCCTCTGCTACATATGAGGCTGGAGCCATGGTCCCTCCATGTGTGCTCTTTGGTTGGTGGTTTAGTACCTGGGAGCTCTGGGGGAGGGGGGCTCTGGTTGGTTGATATTATTGTTCTTCCCCTTCAGCTCCTTCAGTCCTTTCTCTGACTCTTCCATTGGGGACCCTGTGCTCAGTCCAATGATTGGCTGTGAGCATCTGCCTCTGTATTTGTCAGACTCTGGCAGAGCCGCTCAGGAGACAGCCATATCAGTCTCCTGTCATTTTTAAAGATGTGATAGCCAAGATCAGGGGCACCATAAAAACTGATTCTAACTAATAATCTCAAGTGTGGAACCAAAAGGTTTAGAAGCATTTTTGTCTGGTGACAATTTATTCAAATAATAGTTTGCATTTCTTTCAAAAATTAAAAGAGAAGCCTAGAATTAAGTTATTTGACAATTTGTTCATGGGGCTGATATAAGGACCTCTTCTCTGTGGTCTCTTCAGACAATTTTCAGATAGCTACACTCTAAATCACTSAGAAGTACAATAAGATGAAAAGATTACAAATAATATAAATATATGTTTAGGTATAGGAAAGATTCCCAAAACTGATAAGAAGAATAGTCTAAAATTCTAAAAACTTAGAAGCTCCTGGATAAAAAAATTCAATGATGGTCTCATATTTCTTCCAGAAAGGGAACTCTAGCAGTCAAGAGCAGACATAAGACTACTTAAAATAGAGCTACCATGGGACAAGGAAAGACACACAACGTATTTCCATAAAGATCATCTGAGATAATAATTAAGATATTCTTATTCCCAAGAAAAGTTTCTTTAAAACAGTGGTTCTCAACCTACCAAATTCTGTGACCCTTTAATACAGCTCCTCATGTTGTGGTGACTGCCAACCACAAAATTATTTCATTGTTACTTCATAATTGTAATTTTGCTACTGCTATGAGGAAGCATAACGTAAATATCAGATATGCAGGGTGCCTGATATATGACCTCTAAAAGAGTCACAATCCACTGGTTGAGAACCACTGCTTAAAGGAACAAATATAGCTATTAGCAGAATCGACTTTGTGTGCTGGGATGAACCACCCATCTACACTAGAAATAAATACTGATTTTTATGAATTTTTGTTCATAGTTAAAAGCAAGCAGTAGCAATAAACTTTGTCACTCACAGTTTATCCTAACTCTACTAAGACTTGAGCAATCATGTAGTATAATGAGCTGAAGGGTGAAAAACCAGAGAACAGACCTTCAGGACCCACACCTCGTGCCCAAGGTGAGTTGGAGTTTCTCAACTTCTGGTAAACATTGGGTGCAGGCTCATTTTCTCTTCTAATGTAATTGTTCATCTTACTCTAAGAACTTCCTTCTCCTGTTCTTCATCATCTTTTCTCTGATCAAAAGTTCTTCTGRACCTTTTATATCTTGCTGTGCTTTCTCTCCTTTATTCGAAAACTTCCCTAACCATCTTGTAGTATCTATTTTAGAAGCCACAGACATCAAATTTCTAGAGTAAATATGTTTCTTTACATTCTGCTAGCTTACTTTGCAGATGTCCCTGAGAATTCATAGTCCCAGCAGTTCTGTAGAATGAATGTTGGCATATTTCTTACTCACCTTTCTGCTTCACGTGGCTCAGGTAGATGTGACAACATTGCTCGGGGCATATAATTAGAAAAAGATCTGGTTGCAAGGATAGCAGTTTTAAATGTTGTATCTCACATAGTCATTGTCCCCTTTTAGACAGAAAAAATGATGCATGAATATGTGACATAGGTGTGTGTGTGTGTGTGTGTGTGTGTGTGTGTGTGTCTAAAATTCCTTTCCAGATGGACATGTAAATGTCTAGTCCTTTTCTTAAGGTCTCAACAGCAAAACAAAGCAGGATTAGGCCAAAGTTTACTTTGTGTAACCAATGAGTTTATTGGGCTTACTTGGGGCTGTGGGTGCATCCCCCAAAAGGCCAAACCTTTATCTAGCATGGTTGAGGACTTCCGCACAGTCACATGAGTAGAATCTCCATACCAGTTTTCTCCCGACCTAAATATTCCAACCTAGTGATTCTCAACCTTCCTAATGCTGTGACCCTTTATTAGGGTTCCTCATACCGTGGTGACCCCAACTATAAAATTATTTTGTTTTTACTTCACAACTGTAATTCTGCTACTCTTATGAACCATAGTATAAATATGTGAAATGCAGGATATCTGATATGCAATCTGGAAAAAGGATTGCCACCCACAGGTTGAGAACCCCTTCCCTGAAGCCATACCAATTAAAGCAGAGTTGCTTACAATCGGTGGTAGGGTGTGGCTCTATACTCAGATAGGGGTCTCATTATCCCCCTTTCCCCAAAGATCAACAAACTCAGTTCGTATGATCCTTTTACAAGAGGGAACAGCTGAACTCCCCAAGCTAGAGACTGCTTGACTCAAATGACAATCCCTCACAACATCATGAAGTATCAACTTCAAGGGGCAAAATATTACCTCCGATTCCCACATCTTTCATACTTACAAAATTGTGATAGAATTCTCCAGAGCATTTGGGAAGTGGGGGGTGGTTATAATGTATAACCTTCAATTTATAACAACACCATCATGATCTTAGAACGTAACATCCAGGCATAGGCACATTAGCCCTATAGCTGAATGCCATGTAGTAAGAAAAGAACAGCAAACTAACTCCAAGGAGACGATTCCATTAAGTTAATAAAAATCAAAGGCTGCAATCCCAGCAGGCAGACTGGTCTTTATGCACACTTTGTCCCAGTTTTGTTATAAGAGACATCAACCACTGATTGGGCATCCCTGGCTGTATGCCTGACCAGCAGCCTCATCCAAATGGCACATAGGGATGCACTTGAAGAGCCATCACACAGGTCTCCTTGCAGACCTGTGTTGATGGAAGGGCTGTTCAGTGTCATATTCCTTTTCTATCTGTGTTCATTTATTTCTCTGTCAAATGAGAAAATCTAATAAGTGGCATTAGAACAACTCCAAAGTCAATTCCATACCCTACAGATTAGCATCACGTGCTCTGAAGTCTTGCCATGTACACCTGCTTCTCTGACAACCACAATTTCTTCGAATTTATTTTAGCACTAATGTGATACATAACCTGTATGTGTATCAGCATAGTTTTCTTATCCTTTCACCCCTTCTTGTGTTACCTCCCCTCTAAAGGATGGTTTGTTTTTTGTCAGATAGAGGAAAGCAAAATATTATTTAATTGTGGAAAAAAAAAAAAAACAGAAGTCAGCCCAAAATAGCTGGTAAGTGTTAACACTTATTTTTCTGGGTACAAGACTAAACAAGATTTTTCTATCTTCCCATGGACCCTAAATGTCTTAGTTAGGATTTCTACTGCTGTAATAGAACAGCATGGCCAAAAMCAACTTGAAGCAGAAAGGGTTTTTTTGCTTTACATATCCTGGGCCACAGTCTGTTAAGGGAAATCATGGTGGGAACTTAAGGCAGGAACTTGGAGGCAGGAACTAAAGCCAACGCCCCAGAGAGGTGCTACTTAAGGGTTTTCTACTCATTGCTTGCTCAGTGTGCTTTCTTAAGCCATAAAGGCAGACCTGCCCTTTGGTGGCACTGCCCACAGCAAACTGGCCTTCTCTATCAGACACTAATCAGAACATGTTCCACAGGCAAGAGCACAGGCTAATCTGATGGACGTCTTTCCTCAATTGAGACTCCCTTTTCAGAAATGAGGGTATCAAGTTGAAAAAAAAAAAAAAAAAAAAAAACCTAACCAGATTTCTAAGGAACATATTTTCCTGGCCTTCTAGCTTCAAGTCCTCAGTTCAAGGGACTGTTTCTGTCACCTGAGGCCAAATGAATGCCTAACAGAGCCATTCATTAACTGATTAACTCCAAATRCTTAAGCCCTTCAACCCTAACTTAAAGCACTTTGGAAAACTGCCATGCTCAGATTGAGAGCAACACATGTGTTTTCATTTGTCCTTAACTAACTACAACAACTAAACAGGATTTATATTGTTGGTGGGCATTGCACAACCCCTCAAAGCTTGTTTTACCGAACAGGACAGAGTCACCTTCACTTCCTGTTACATTTTCATTTTAAAGGTGATAACTTTTCATGATAGCCAGTGTCTTAATCCCAGCTTCGGTGAACAACGACTCCATTGGCAGCAATGCAGATTTTGTTCCCATGGAACAGAGGTTACAGTGTTTTCCTAAAAAACGTTAAAACGTTCATCATGAGTGTTCTTGTGTGGGTTTGCTGACACGCTGCCTCAAGACTCACTCCGGGAATGGCAGGTACATCTTTGCAGTGGAAACAGCTGGAATCTGAACAAGTCTAGTTATAACTACCAAGTACTAGGTACTTGACTCAACCATGAGTCAGCTGTGGACAGGAGTATAACCCTAAGACAATGGAGCAACTTGATTGTATGGAAGGGGGCCCAGAAGATTCCTAAGGCACACCTTTTGGTGTGTCTGTAAAGGCATTCCAGAGAATACCAGCTAAAGGCTGGTGAGACTTACAATGAATGGCAAGGGTGACATGATCTCCTAGGCTGGGAGTCCGGATGGAATAGAAGAAAAGGTAATGTCCTAAGCATAAGCTTTCTCAGCTTTCTCTCTGCTTCTTCATTGCCATATAGTGAAGAAGCTCCCTGGCCACAGAATTCTATGGACAAAATGTTTTGTGTAGGATATGGGTCTAGGCAGCCATGGACTGAACTAACTCCAACCATAAGAAAAACTAAAGAATTTCAAAGTGAGAAAACAAACTCATAGCCATCCACCCGGCATGAAGTTTATGAACAAAATTGACTCAATGGGGAAAATGAAATAAGACATTTATTCTGGTGCCTCAGACCTTACGAATATAAAAACAAATTTACCCATGCCAAACAAAACATCTCATCATTTCAGTGTGCCTCTACCCACTTACCTCAATATACACTGTTGAATTGAATTCCCTTACGCAGAACACTGAACTTGCTAATTTTGTCTTGATTTACTTTATACCTCTAGAATTAAAGCCCTTTAGAATTCTATATAAAAATACCATTCTTCTATCTAGACCTTCCATGTCTTAGCTTGCATGCCAATAAGAGGATTTGATTTATGATTATTTTTGTGCTTCAAATTTAAGACCAAAGGGGAAAATATTCCTGGCAATGAGTCATGTACACAAATGTATTACACCTTATTTTACCTCCAAAATGACTAGTGAGACTTAGTTCTAGCCTTTTTCCTGTTGTCTAGAAAAAAAAAAACAACTATTTCCTCACTTCCATTAGCCTCTGGTGCACTGGTGTAATTAAAATGCCAACTGTGTCTCTATCGTAATTTGTTGGGAAAGTATATGATGAAATTATTATCCCATGGATACTGAAAAGGATATGAGTTCTTTTATTTTAAAATGATGATTTACATTCACAGATGAAAGAATAAAGTTGAGTGAATAATTTACATTTCTCCTTCAACAGGAAGCTATCATTGGTTCTACTTACAAGTTTTTAAAAATGGGTATGAGATGTTTTTCCTTGGGTTGATTTCTTTCTGGTGTTTATTCATTTGGTTTTAATCTGGTTGCTTCATTTCGTCCATAGCCCCAGCTAATCACATTTTGTTTTTATTTCTCATTAGAAAATTGCTGAATGACTGATTGTTTGGCATCTTCAAAGAGCAAAGGGAAAAAGAATACAGTCCACCAGAATTTGTGATCCAAAGAGCATATGGTGAAGAGATTCTTCTGTGCAGTATACTTTTTTTATAGCGAGGAAAGAGTGAGATCGAATCGTAGTGATTTAAATGGCACTGGCCACCCAGAGAGCTCTTTAGAATTCTATATACCGACACTTAAACATGTCAGTTGGTGGAGCCTTTTGGGGAGGTTTAGGAGATGTACCTTTGATGGAACAAGTCTGCCACTGTAGGCAGGCTTTGAGAGCCCATAGCTTCAACCTGCTTTAATATTTGCAGTTCAAGATATGAGTGTTCAGATTTCTGCTCCAGCCACTGTGTGTGCCACATTGCTACCATGTGGACATCTCTACCATGATGGACCCTTGTCCCTCTGAAACGGTAAGACAATAATTAATTCTTCCTTCCATAAGTTGCTTTTGGTCATAGTGTTTTGTCACAGGAAAAGAGAAGTAATAGAGAATTCTGGCTCTCAAGGGACAGAGCACTCAGTGGGTGCGCAGAGACACGTGGGTGAGCTTTCTGAGCATTGCCTTACTCACCTCCCTCTCACAGAAGAAATGGAAGCTAGCAAAGCTGAACAATGTATTCCTCAATCAGCTAGCTACAGGG
>BDUI01020315.1:7258-19786 GCA_002335545.1 Apodemus speciosus
GCTCAGTCTGTCCCAGGGCTTTCTGTAGTCACGAGAGTAAGTCCAACCCACACACAGGCTCCCATATTCCAGTGAATCAAGAACTTCAGGAATAGCCTGTGATTACTGAGGGGCAAGAAGTGGTACATACAGTATCTCAGCTTCCTCTCCCTGGAATGGGACAGTTCTRAGTACATACTCTTTTACAAATCATATAGGTCATTGCTAATTGAAGGTACCTTCATTTTGTTTTGTTTTGCTTTGCCCTGTATCAGACATGTATCATTTAATAATGCCAGTGGTCTGGACAACTAATCTGGATATCATTACTAATCCTTCACCCAGGCTCAGCCCAAGGTGATGGGGTCAGGGAGGGTAGCACAGGCAGGCAGGAGCACTGTCTTCTCTATGTCCTCTGTGGTTTCCCTTCATGGTGGCACTGGTTTGCCTCTGGTTAGCCTTTATAAGAAAACTCCAGGTTCTCTTATACTTCCTTTGGATGGATTACCTAGTTAAGGGTCCCCACAATCCAAACAACTCTAACTGCTTCTCCATTCAGGRTCAGAGAAGAGGCACTTCTGGACATAATACCTCCTACCTGTTCACTGGTCCCCTCCACAGACCACCATGGCTATGTGCTCATGGCTCCTCACAAAGGCCTTTCGARCAACCTTCCTTCCTTCTTGATCCCCACGACCTCCCTGAGCCATGTGTGGCTTTGTCCTCTGGAATGCTGTAGCAGGGTGAGGCTGTGAATCTCTTGGCTCTTGGTCTATACGATCCTGGAAGCCCAGATCTCCTTGGCTGCCGGCGTAGCTGAAGTTGCTGTCTGTGMCTGGCATCTTATTCAAAGCACCGAAATAAGTATATTTCACATATTTGCAAGATAACAGTAAGGAAACTCTATTTGAAGGAAAGCAGTAGTATAGATCGGAAAGAAACACCCTGTCAAGAGTGACACAGACTGGTCTGGAGTTGTGGCTTAGTGGTTAAGAACATTTGCTTCTCTTCCGGACAACTGGAGTTCAGATCCCAGCTCTCATGGGGCAGCTCGCAAATGCCTGTAACTCAAGCTCCACGGCTTCCTCTGCCCTCTTCGGCCCTCTGCCTTCTCTATCTGCATGTATGTGGCAGACACAAAGAAACAAAAGAAGATCTTAAAAAGTGTCATCAAGTCACATTCGTGGGAAAACACCCAGGAGTTCTGACTACTGTTTGGGACTTTTTTTTTTTTATTTTACCAGAGGGATATGTGTGTGTGTGTGTGTGTGTGTGTGTGTGTGTGTGTGTAAAGCTTGTTCTTTCCATTCCTATGTCTATCCTCTATTGGCTGAAGACCTATGGGTAGCCCATAGGAATCGGGCCCTGCTTGAGCAAGCCTAAAACCCTTTCATTGTATTAGTCTGTTTTAAAATCTAAGTGCTTTCCTCTTCCATCTTTCCCACAATGAATGCCAGAGGATTCAAGGAAACTCCTGGACCAATGATCCAGAGCTGAGCTTTCTGTCTGGMTCAGGTGGTCATCAYGGACTCCACACTTCTCTCTGCAGCCGAGAGCAGACTAGAGCATTTGCCCACAGGACAGGCGGAGGTACAGCTCTGTTGGCAGTGYGTGGAAGGCRAGACAGTTTGTGTTTCCTAAACATCCACTCATAGAATCAACAACTGGCCTTTTGTGGAGTGCTCACGCAGCGTGTATTTATATGTGCCGCCCATGTRCCAGACATTCAGCCGGTTTTGGCTGCTTGCGGATTCCACCCACGGGGAACTCACAGCCAAGGGGAGATAAATTGTGTTGGGAAGAACATTCTAGGGTGTGATTAAAGCTCCCTCCTGCCTACCTGTTGGAACAGTCCCCTCCAGGGTCTTCCTACCTTTCTGAGTATTTCTTGTCCACCAAGGTGACAAACACCTTGAATCCCAACCTTGGGAGGCAGATGCAGGATGGAACTCTGTGAGCTCAGTCAAGGTCAGCCTCGTTTACATAAGTGAGTACAGAGCCAGGGGTACAAACATATCAAGATCCTGTTCCCACAGGATGAAAACAGCAAGGGAAATCTCAAGGAGGAGAAGGAGGAGGAAAAGGAGAAGGAAGGGTAGTAGTAGTAGTAGTAGTAGTAGTAGTAGTAGTAGTAGTAGTAGTTGTTGTTGTTGTTTTTATACATATATCCTGAAGTTCAAACTAGGGCCCTTTCAGTCTTTATTTATGTGACTTTGCTTGCAGAGAAAATGGTCTATAATGTCCGCAATGAGAGGAGCCAGAGACATGAGGTTATGCACTGAGAGAGGACTAAACCAGGAGCTAGGGGGTCAGATCCCCCTCTAGTCCTGTGACAGAGCAAGGCAGGACAAGATCCTGGTATGTCTTCCAGTGTTTACTGAAGGTGGACTGGGCTCTGTCTCTGCCTGACTCAGCCACACGGGTGAATCCTTCCTGTCTGCTGGCTTCCAAACCTTGTAGTATAACTGCACAGTGCGTGTTAGCTGACACTTGGCTGTGTTTCCCGAGGAGGCTCTGATGGTACACATACCCTTTGCTGTGGAAATTAACCTCTGTCTTCTGGAGGCCCAGCGGTGGCTGTGCCCCGCCCCCCCCTCCCGGGTTCCCACTGTGCTCCAGGATTTATATGAATCCTGGCCGGTTTAGCACACTCGAGAGCCAACTGTTCACTCTTGGGCTGTTGATTTGACATGGCCAGACTTTGAGACTCCTTGTCATCTGAGTTCCCAGTGAGTGGCACAGGATTTGGGAGGAGACATTCAGCTGTAGGAAGAGAGAGTGGGGGCCACTGTGAAAAAGGATATATATGGCACTCTGATAGTTGCATGAAGCCGAGACAAGAACATAGTGTCTTTTATCCCTTGGATTTCCCCTCTCTCTCGGGGATCCCGCTCCCCTTCTTTCTCATGGCCAAATGAAGAGATGCTGTCCGTGTCTCAAGAACATTTGTCTGAATGTTACAGCCGTGACACTGAAGGACAGAGTGCATCGGACCGACCCAGCGGGGGGATCATGACCGAGGGAGAATCAGAGTTTTGGTATTCAGGAAGGCACAGGTTTGGCAGTGACAAACAGAGACAACCATAGAGGTGGTTTGAATCTGAATGTATTTAGCAGCTCTCAAGCAAGAGCTTTTATACAGGAGTCGGTATTACCATTTCAAAAGATGTATCCAGTGAAGCAGGCACAGAGAACAATTAGCATAACCATTTGGCACAAGGAAATGCAAAATCAGTCAGGTATAATGTTTCCCATGTAACAGATTTAGAGGATCAATCACAGATAATATCAATCTTCCTGATATAGAATCACTTGTAATTAAGAAACTTTCGAAGAGAGTTCAAAGAACATTTGGTCATACTCCCTAGGTCTTAATGAGTTTCCGTAAGTAATCCTTATCTAACACCTAGCTTCTGCCTTGTAAAAACTTCCTAAGATTTACTTTAAATCAATGCTTTCTATACCACAGAGCCACCCTCATCTACATAACCATATAAATTTACATGTTGTTGGGAGGTTATTTTATCAGCGAAATTATGTAAATGACTATGAGGCAAAGCATTGCAGTTCTAAGAAAAGAATTTTTGGCCAGTGACTCTGCTTCAAAGAACGGACTTTTATCCATTTTACTTGCTTGGATTCTCTTCGCCTGGGCTATTAGGATCATCTTGTGAAAAAGGAAGAGGGGAAATTGAGAGCAAACAAACTGCCGTGAGAACTACGGCTCAGAATTATACTCTAGCTAGAGAGTTCCACAACCGGTTGCAGGAGACCTTCCCCCTTTGGAGTCTAATGCCTCAGTCTGTGGAACTTGTCACACAGAATCTACTGGAGTTGGTGTGGCAGAGGAGAGCTCGGTATCTGGAAGCATCACAGGTAGCTTCAGACTTTCACTTCTGAAAAGGTGTGACTCTGAGTACCCTTGGCGACCTTCTGTTGGTGCCAAGGGCCCTTGCGGATGCCATAGCACCCTTGACAGCTTGTCATCTCCCTCCTTTCAGCTGTTCATGTCACACAGTGACTGTTCCCAGCAGTAAGGGAATACTCTGCAGCCCCTCTCAACCCATCTCAACCTCCCCTCTCCTCCCTCCGATCCAGCTAGCCCCTGACTTCCAGCGCTTACTCTCCTGCTTTACTTCATAGTTTATTACCCAAGTATGCATCCCTATGTCTAGTTTTGCCTATTTCACAAACACAGATGAATGTCTTTCAAAGACCAGCGAGTACATAAATCCTCATTGTGTGTTTCTTCTCCCCTTTAATTTGTTTGTTAAAGACTTAGGTCAGTTTTAGTTTCCTGGAGTTTGGGCTTTGCCTATCGCATTCTCAAGAAGTTCAACAGGACCCCAGGCTGTATCTCTTGTTAACTTAGGCAGGATCCAGAGACTCAGCACAGATCAGCATGAGTGCTAGGATTCTGTCTAAGCTCCACCCCACAGTTACCTGGCGACAGCCAGGTAGGCCTGGCCCACTACAAGAGGGGCTTCTTGCCCCTCCTCCCTCTCTTGGCTCTCTTGCTCTCTTGTTCTCTCTTGCCCTCTTGGGCTCTTCTTCACCCTGCCCCACCCTCTCCATATGGTCATGGCCGGCCTCTACTTCTCTACTTTCTCTTTTTCTCTCCCTTTCTCTGCCTCTACTACCCTCTTAACTCTTGTCCCCAGGCCCTGAATAAACTCTATTCTATGCCATACCGTTGTGTGGCTGGTCTCTCAGGGGGAAGGGATGCCTCAGCAGGGGCCTCCTGAGGCACCCCCTTCCCCCACACCTCGCTACACCCCATAGAACATATTCTTATGCCTATTTCTCTCTTTATGATCACAACAATGAGTACTTGATTCATGTTTGTAGGCAAACATTATTCCATTACACATTTCATTTTGTTTATCTATTTGGTAAACCATAAGGAGGTGTTTCCAGCTTCTGGCTATTATACCCAGCACTGCTGTGATGGTTTTAATATGCTTGACCCTGGAAGTAGCACTATTAGGAGATGTGGTCTTGTTGGAATAGATGTGGTTTTGTTGGAGGAAGAGTGTCACTGTGGGGGTGGGCTTTGAGACCCTCCTCCTAGCTGCCTAAGAGATTCAGTCTTCTGTTTGCCTTCAGAACAAGATGTAGAGTTTCTCAGCTCTTTCTGCACCATGGCTGCCTGGATGCTGCCATGCTTCCCACCATGATGACAATGGACTGAACCTTAGGACATGTAAGCCAGCCCCAATTAAATGTCGTCCTTTAAAAGAGTTGCCTTGGTAGTGGTGTCTCTTCACAGCAATGAAGACCCTAACTAAGACAATTTCTATAGATAGATGTGGATGTATATTTGTTTGATTATTAATTCTTTTGGATGTAAACCTAGGATTGTAATTGTGAGGTCATGTGGTGATTTTACATTTGACTTCGTAAGGAATCACCAGCATGTTTTCCATAACGACAGTACTTTTTACACTCCTATCCATAGTATATGAGGGCTCTAGTGTTTCTACATGTTTGCCCACACTGTTAGTTTCCAGTGATTGGCTATACTCATCTTGGGGCATATGACATGTCTTCTTTGTGATTAATCATGTTTCTTTAATCGCCAATGACCTTGCCTATTTTTGTATATGCTTATTGGCATTTGCAGATTTGTTTTTTAATTTGGAGACCTGAATATAAAACTCCTTCATAGATACTTTAATAGCAGTGTTTGTATTTTTTTAAGAGGACAAGCCTCTTTTCTTTTTTAAAAGATTTATTTATTTTATTTAGGTGCYTATACCGTTGCTGTCTTCAGACATAGCAGAAGACATCATTGGATGGCCATTACAGATGGCTGTGAGACACCATGTGGTTTCTGGGACTTGAACTCAGGACCTCTGGAAGAGCAGCCAGTGCTCCTAAGCACTGAGCCATCTCTCCAGACCAACCTTGTATTGTTGACTTGTAAGAATTCTTTGTATTTTGGATATCACAATGTTGATTTGAAAATAGTTTCCCCTCATTATTAGGTAGTCTTTCCGCTTTCTTGGTAATTTCTGTTTGATGGTTTTTAATTTTTATTTTTTTTCCTGTTTGATTTTTTGATTGGATTCTGTGGGTTAGCATGTAGGTGGTGGCTCCATCATGGCATCTTCATACACACCCAGCTCTGACCTCCCTCCTCATGCGTTCCCATTCTCCATTGCCCTCTATTATTTTGAAAACTATCTAATCCACTGCCATCCTGAAATTTTTCTATGTGTGTACAAAAGTTTATTATTTTTAGGAAGTCCATGTTTTTGTTTACATTTTCTTTCATGGTTTTCATGTCCTATTTAAGCATCCGCTGCTAAATCCAAGGTCACGGAGATATAGTTCCATGCTTCAATGGAGGAGTTTTATGATTTAGGTCTCATATTTATGTTGTAGATCCATTTGAATTAATTTGTGTACATTATATGTGCCCCAGCAAAATAATTTCTCCACTTAATGCTTTTTGTAGCTTGATGAAGACCATGTTGAGATGTTCTGACAAGAGAAAATGCAGAGTAGAACTTTCTCCAGAGCAATTCTCTGTGGCCTCAATAGAGGCAGAAACGTTGGTCTAACTAACAGCTCATCCCAGGAGAATCTTAGACTGGCATCATCCCTCATATAACCTTGCCTTCCCTTCTTGATGTTTATACACAAGCCATATGCCAGATGTTGGACCAGAGTTTTGTAGGACATAATTTTCCCTCTTTCATAAAAGACAGAAATGGAAGGACCAGCAGGTACATTGTAGACTTGTTTCCAGTTCATATAGACTCCAAAGAGCTCAGGATATGAGAGAACTGTAATCTAGAACATATTGTACCTCACACCAGCACGGAGCAGGCATGCCTTGAACCAGGAGCAGAGCTGCAAATATCCTGTGCCAGGAAATCACAATGCAGGCAGGAGGAATCCTAGCCTCCCAAAGCTGAACTCAGCAATCGGGATCCACAATGGCTCAGCATTTATAGAGATGTCAGCAGTCACTGGGCCTCTCCTGCTGTGGTTGGAGGATAGACTGGGGCAGGAACAGAAGCTGCAATAAGAAAGAAAGGGCTGTGGGGGAATGTGCTTCCCTAGAATGAAGCGGGAGAAGAGACAGGAAGTCAGCAGCAACTCCTAGCATGAAGCCTGTTGAAGCTGAATTAGTGTGAAGAARATAAAGGCAGAGGCTCACGTTAGGCTCCATGATCAGCATGAGTATCACAAAGCCACAGTAATCAGGTGTGTTGTGGTCAAAGGATGACATATAGATCAAGGAACAGAAAGCATGACTCAGAAATAGATCCACAGCGATATGCCCGACTGATTTGGATGAAGCATGAAGGTAATTCAATAATCAGAGAACACTCTTTTTAGCAAGTCACATGACACACTATTGAACCTCCACAGGGCAACAAAAGGAGAGGAACTCACTCCAAATCCTACAACTGTCTCCAAGTGTATTATGGATTTAAAGGTAAGATATAAATAAAACTTTTAACAACAACAACAACGACAAAAAAAAAAAAAAAACCATATGAGAAAAATCTTTAGGAGAAAGTTCTTAGACTTCAACCCCAAAGCATAATTTATAAGAAAAAAAGTAGCTATCTTGGAATGTATTAAAGTTTTTATTGTGTTAAAATATAAAAGACAAGAAATTATTTGAAAACTATATAGTATCAGATCAATATGGAAAACATAACATGCCCTAAAATCAACAATAAAAAAATCCAATTAGAAAAGAATAGACAAGAATAGATTCCTGGTTTCATTCTGACATTGTGATAAAATGCTCTGACCAAAAGCAGCTAGAGGAGGAAAGGTTTTGATTCGTCTTTTACTTCCAGGTCACAGCCCATCATTGATGCGGGTCATGGCCGAACCTGAAGGCTGGGCAGCTCACTATTCCTTGCAGAATTGCTGCAACCAGGAAACCCAACCAGGCACTGGTGTGAGCAGGCTCACTCACTGGCTCACTCACTGGCTCACTCCCACACTCACTCACTGGCTCACTCCCAAGCTCAGACTTGCTTGTTCAGCCCAGGACTTGTCTAGGAGAGGTTCTCCTGGCAGCAGGCTGGGCCCTCCTGCCAAAATGAAAGAAGCCAGGACTTTGGCTTCTTTCATCTTGTTTTATCTTCCTAGGCTCTTGATTGCCACTTTCTAATCTCATTAGCTCATGGCGAATTCATAAATAAGCAAGACACTGAGCACCGGTATGATGCCCCCAAAGGGTCTTTACTTTCAAGGATCTGGTTATCCCAAGGAGGGAAGGAAGTTGTAACCATCCAAATGTAAATGACGCTTTAGGGGACTAGGGGACCGCCTCCAGAGAAGAGGCCACTGTGTCATAGGGATGCATAATGAGGAGCTGGCTGAGTCTGAAAGGTTGGAAGGAGAGGGTGCTCTCCAGCGAAACACTAACCAGGGCCTACAGCTCCACAGGCATGAATCCTGATGTGATAGCAGCATGAGACTCCCGGGCTCAGCCACCTTCCCAGAGCTCTTCGGTAAAATGAGCAAATTACAGGTGGTCCTCAACTTGCACGGTATCTTAAGTTTTTTTTTTTTTTTAACCCAGGGATGTTACATTGCAAGAATGATCAATGTACTTTTAGCAGAAATCATACTTCAGAGAATTAAGTAATTTATTTGCTGTGTCCCTTTGAGATTGAACCCAGGGTGTTTGACAGGGTAGGCAAGTGCTCTACGACAGAGCTATGATCCCGTTCTAAATTTGGATCTTTTTGAGGCTAGTGAGATACAGTCCAATCTTCACTCACTGCTGGGCAAGCAGCAAAGAGCTGCAGCTCCTAGCCAGTCACATGATCACGGGGGAGGGGCCATAGATGGCGCTCCATTGTGTGCTGTGCTGCTAAGCTGGGATGTTCTGTAGGTTAGGTAGAGTGAGGGCATTTTGTACTTAAGATAGTTTCAACCTACGATGGTTTATGGGGATTTAGTATTGCCCCTTTGTAAGTCAAGGTAAGAGGAAGTTAGGAGTCGATGGTTGAAAAGGGAACTTAGGGTTGATGTCACTCAAATCTATGTCTTTTTGGGGCCAGGGAAAGAATGGTAGAATTGTTTTTCTAGCTTTAGACAAAAGTCCTTTGTGTGTGTGTGTGTGTGTGTGTGTGTGTGTGTGTGTGTGTGTCTTTCTTTGTTCTCAAATCCAGAGCTCTGATCCTCAGAATTGAAAACCAGTTCATGCTATGATACTTTGCAAAGATAAAACAACCACCAGGAAGACACAGTTGCATAGGAATTACATAATTGCTGTTCTTAGCATCTCAGTGTGATACAGTTGCAATTAGATTGCCTCCCTTGGTCCTATTTCAGCCTCCAGCCTTGCTTTTATACAGCTGTAGTGGATTCCCTGCTGGAATAATAGTACAATTTTACTGTCCTTTTCTGTCTTAAATAGCTGCAATGAATCCTGTAAATAAGCCTTCATAATTCAATTATCCACACCCTATGGGTGGATATCTGGAGCTCTGTAGTTTCTCTTATCTTTAGGGCGTGGTCTGAAGTGAGAGCAGCTCTGTGGATGTCACTCAGAGAGGAAAGTTTGGTGTCTTTCCTGACAGCCCTGTCAGGAAAGCCTAGAGTTAGGAGTTTCTTAGTCAGAGGTAGACAACAACGCAGCTCAGCTCAGTCCACTCCTCAGGGCAGGCTGCAGAGGCAGGCAGCCACGCTCCACCCCTCCCCAAAGACTAAAGGGTCTCTCCAGCTTCTGATCTTTTGTCTGTGATATATTCAGGCCTTTGCAGCAGTAGAATCTGAAATCTGATTGACCAAGGCAGAGTGATGTGATCTCCAATCTGCTGTGTCTGGGACTGGGGAGAGATGGCAGCTCCCACAGGAAGAGGTGAGGCAAGCTGCCTTTCTGAGAGGGCGTGGAGACAAGCAGATCTTCTCCCAGACCTGATGCAGCCAGGCATGAACATGGAAGGAAAGACTGGTGGTACCCAGAGTCTCTAAAATATCACCACCGGTGCTCTCCACTCAAAGAGAGGCACACCAACTACACAGACACATCAGATAACACATACACACAACCCACAGCACACACTGTTCATATGCGTCACATGCCAGATGGCACAAACATATCACACCACACAAATATGCCAGGTCACACACGCAAAGCCCACCATGCCACATAAACACAAATACTGCATGCATCACATAACACCCATAGTATCATATGCTACTCTCTATATAATACATTTACCAGATCACATATACAAACATCATAAATAAACTGTTTATACGGCATACAAACACCACACACACTATCCTTATACATACTGCAATTCTCTCACTGAACATATAATACATATATGTACCTATATCATACATAAACCACACATATGGCTCATACATCGTACACATAATCCCAGCCCCACACACACTTGCCTCATTTGCCTTGTATGCACACACAACATGCTCATTCCCATGCCCTATGACCTATATTACACACCACCCTCTTTTCAATCTATTGCTTACTCTTCCCATGTCTGGTGTGGCATAGCCAGCAGGGCTTAGAATCTATTCATTAAATGGCATTTGGGAAGCAAAGTTCGATATCTGCTGAGATTCCGTAACATCTCCAAAGCAAAATCCCAGCTCTAGCTGGTGTCATCAGGACTAGAGCTTCTTGGGGGAAGGACTGGACCTATTTGTAGGAACTCCACCTTGAGAGCAATAGGGCTCTTCCAGCCTGCTTAGTGGCTTTGGTCTGTGATGTATTTAGGCCTTTGAAACAGTGGACCTTTCTAGATGAGTGGATGGGGGTCTGGGCTTGTGGTACATTATAACTGCATCCTGGGGATGCAGGGGCATGATCCTGATGGTGTATCTGGGGCTTAGGGGTCTTAGCCCACACCTGGCCAGCTTTGGCATTGGCTCTGGTGTCCTACAGAAGTCCAGGGATTGGTCCTTGTGGGCAGCAGAATGAGAAGCCTGAAGAAGACTGTGTTTGGAATGCTCCTGGCCTGACCGCAGGGCTTCTGAGGACAGCACTGGCATTTCTTCTCTGGTGGGGGGTCTTCAGTGGGTACCAGAAAAACCTTGATCATGACTACCTTTCAGAACCAGCTGAGTTTGTTCTCAGCAGCAGGTGGATCCTTCAGGGACTTACGTCGTCAGGGAGGAGTGGAGCACCTCCGTATGCCTTTGGAGTGGAGAAGTAGACGCAGCTCCATGGTAACCAACACTGGAAACAATTGTTGACATGAAGGTCAGTCTGACACATATCAGAGTGCACTTCAAATCAACCAGAAGGCGTGCTCGGAACTGTCTCCACCTCAGCAGCGCACTCAGAGCCTGCCTCCTTCCCTGCCTCCACAGCTATAATCATGAAGTAACAATGCTTTCATGGACCAGAAAGCACAAAGTCTTATGAAAGCTGCGGAAAGTGAGCTCTTGGAAGTCAGACATCAAGGCCCAGCCATAACCATGTAACATGATGGTCTGGAACAATCCTTCCTAAATCTTTTTCACTAGCAAACTCTTTAGGATGAAAAGGTTCTACATGGCCCTGGTTCTAGGAGTATATCAAATAAGTATACGAATCAAGCATCATCTGATAATGCCATTAATAAATCTATGTTAAAATCATTCTTTGGCCCAGAAAAGGCTTTCCTTCCACATGCACATCTGGATGCATTGGGTCCCTGAAAAGATCTGCTCATCACACCCTCTTAGAATATTTAATAAATATTACCATTTATTAAAGATGAGAGAAAACTTACGTGCTAAAGAAATGAGTGTACTTGTTTATTTTTACATAAAAAATTAAGTCTTGGCCCAGTGAGACAGCTCAGTGAGTGGAGGAGCCTGCTGCTGAGTCTACTGCCCTGAGCATGGTCCCCGGGATCCCACATGGTGGAAGGAAGGATCGAGCCAAGTCCAGCAGCCTGTTCTCTGACATGACCACACACACACACACACACACACACACGCACGCACGCACGCACGCACGCACGCACGCACGCACGCACACACACAGAATAGATAGATAGATAAAATGTAATAAAATGAAATCTATTTGAATATTTGACACTACAGGACGCAGAGCATCTTCAACATCTTTCAGAGTTGATTAATATTCTCGGTGCTGAGAATATAGCTCCAAAATGAATAGTAGACAATGGAAGAAATATGACTAATGCCATTTCAGAGATTGCTGAAATTATGTCCTAATTCTAAGCCAAAATTCCTTTAATGACCGTCTTGGTTAGCTTCAGATGGAAACTTGACACAGCCTAGAGAAATATGAGATCCTCAATTGAGAGACTGTCTACATTACATTCTCTTGTGGCCTTGTCTGTGATAGATTGTCTTGATGGATAATTAGTGACTGATGTGGGAGGGCCCAGCCCAATGCAGTGGCATGCCCATAGGTAGTGAGCCTAGACTATATGAGAAATCTAGCTGAGACTGAGCCAGGGAGCAAGTCAGCAAGCAGCATCCCTCCGTGGTTCCCACCTCCAGGTTCCTACCTTGAGTTCCTGCCCTCACTTCCCTCGTGATAGACTGTGATCTGGTGCTGAGGGATGAAATCAACCCTTT
>BDUI01020321.1:0-13342 GCA_002335545.1 Apodemus speciosus
GAGCAATGATGACTCCTTCTTTTCTCTGGGCCATATATATATATATATATATATATATATATAGCCACTGCTTAAGAGCAAAGTTGGCACCACCCTGTTTTTATGTCCATGTCTCAGACTGACTTCAATGGCACCACCAACCATCAAGTTTTCCAGGCTAAAAACCACCCACCCACTACCAGTCAACAGGCAGTCACAGTGGAATCCCAAGTCAGTGGCCTTTATTTCATTTCTCCAGGTCTTTCTTCTCCTGCCTCAATGGAGGTGCTTGCTGCCTTACCTGAATGGCTGAAATGTCATCTAGTTTCCTCGTCTCGGGCTGGTCCTGCATACCCTTAATATGCAGGACCAGCCCTAAGATGGTTTATTTCTCTGGATGGTCCTGAGAAATAGAACCATCCTAAGAAATAAACACCTCACGCCCACTCCCTGCCAAGTGTGCACTAGCTGCCTGCTAACTAAATAACTCACAAGCTGACCTAATTTGCACCTTAGGTCTTCACCAACCACTCTTCCAGTGTTTGTGTAGCCCAGCCTTCTCAAGTTCTTAATCCCTCTTTGCACCCAGAAGTAACTTTGCTCTTCCAGGCTTAGCAAATTTCTCTTGATCCTGCTCAGGTGCAACCTCTTCATCGTCCCCAGGTAAAGAAAGCTTGATTACTTAGCACAAAGGAGGCAGGAGGAGCGTTTGCAAACCGATGATGAATGTCCAAAAGCGATCATCACTGCATCTCCCAAACCAAGCGCAGTGCTCACAGCGATATAAGTATTCTGAAAGCAATGAACGCACCATATGGGAAATTCCCCCGGGACAGTGATTTTCTACTACCTCTGCTTCATCCCGACTATAGATYAGATACTTGCTTTCTCAAGAATGATCCTGCACGTTGAGGCCAACCAACGAGAAATATGCAAAGAGGGATCTGGACTAGACCTGAGGCTTACAGAGTGGGAGAGAAGTGTCTCTTTAATCATTCAAAGAAAGGCTTTGAAACGGGCAAAGGAGTTGTAAAATTAAAGGTTAGAGCGTTGGCATAGATGATGCTTAAGTTGTCCCCGTCACGGGGGCCAGAGTAGTGGGGTTGGAAATGGCCTGATTTCTGATTTTTCCGGAAAAGCGTGTAAGCAAGGAAAATAGGAATGGGGTCTTGGGAAAYACAGTGATTGTGGCAGCGCAGAGAGCGACGTTAATTATAACAAGGCGTAGCATGAGCCCCTCAAGGGTCTTTGACGTTAAGGAGCTAGGAGRGCACCTGCTGGCCTCGTGGTCTCTGAACCCGRGGTGGGAAAGGCACGGATGGGGAGGCTTGGGAGCGGAAAGAGCCCAAGCTGGACTCGGACTAACTTTTAGCTCTAGAGGATGAAAGGACAGAGGAAACAGACAGGAGGGAGGGCAAGGAGNGGTGGGAAAGGCACGGATGGGGAGGCTTGGGAGCGGAAAGAGCCCAAGCTGGACTCGGACTAACTTTTAGCTCTAGAGGATGAAAGGACAGAGGAAACAGACAGGAGGGAGGGCAAGGAGYAAAGGAGGAACCATAGGAGCGCCCCCACACCCCGAGGTTTCAGCCCGGGGAAAAGTCGCTCCTCTTCCCCTTGCGGAACGCTTGTTCCAGGAACCACGGAGCCGGTCACAACCGAAACCGCGGGAGCGCGTCCGGGCGACACCGGGCCGACGCGGGAACCCGTTCCCTCGAGGGCCTCCTCCCAACCCGAAGGCTGCTTTCCATCTCCGGTCCTCACCTGCCAGGCCAGTCTCCCCCGGCCCCGTCCGCCGCCCTTCCCAACCCCTAGCGGAACGCGGGTCGGAGAGCGAGCAGGGCTGGCGCGCGCTCAGCGGCGGAGAGCAGCCGGCAGGAGCCCCTGTGTGGTGGCCGCCATCTTGGGCCTGAGGCGAGCGGCAGAGGCGGGGACGACCCGGGCGACACCATCTGCAGGGGTGGCGAGGAACCGGGTCAAGGAAGATGACGGCGCAAAAGCTCGCAAACCTTGTTATCTTGTCATCCAGGTTTTACTCBGGACGCGTCAGGATTGTTTAAAGCTTAAGCTGCGGAGGGCTCGCTCGCGAGGAGGGAGAGAGGAGCGACGGTTGGCCGTCGCCACCCCTCTCCTCGGGGCTGGCGCGGCGAGTGGCAGCTCCTTGGGTCACGGCTTCCGCCGGCGCCAGTGGCCTAGCTCCCTGCGGCTGTCCTTGGTCGCGCTCGGCACCAGGCTGAAGGTGGGTCTGGGGACCCCGGCGCCACCCGTTGTGGCGCGGGCCGGAGGGTTCTGGGGGACGCTCGCATGGACGGGAAAGCAGGGTCGCCTCCGAGGGAACCACTGCGCGCTGCCCGCTCCGCAGCTCTTACAAAGAGTGCTCTGATGCTGGCTTAACCAACCTTGGGGACGATCCGATGGCCTCGCTCTCGAGGGACTAGGAAGGATCGATCGCCTCTTGAGCCCACAGTGGGGAATGCAGCGCCTATCCAGAAATCCGTCTCCTCGTCCAGCTCTCCTGAATGTGACCCCCGCACTTACCCATTTGCCTTTTAAAGACATGGTTGCCACCGTGTTGTATGTCGTGAGCTCAACGGTTTCGGCTTTGCTCCATGCATTCACTCACTTCTGATTTCCATGGCTTAGGTGACACTTGGTGATAATTATAACGAACTACTGTGGGGTCCAGTCCGACACAAGGTGTTATCTCTTAAAAAGTCTGCATGTTTCCAGCGTGAATCCAGAGTGACTCGCCAAAATAGACTCACGGCAGTTTCTGGTTTCTTCTTGAAAAGGGAAAGAAACTTGTGTTAGAGGAAAATATTTGGAAATAAGTGGGGTTTGTTGCTCTTTTTTKTTTGTTTGTTTGTTTGTTTTTAAAAAGCAAAAGCTGGGTGTGGTAGTGCATGCCTTTAATCCCAGTGCCCAGGAGGCAGAGGCATCTCTGAGTTTGAGACTAGCTTGGTGTACACTGAATTCTAGGTCACTCATTCATGTGGCCCACATCTGTAATTCCAACTACTTGTGAGGATGAGGCAGAGCTTCACAGTAAGACTGTCTCAAAAACAAAAACAATTCAGTTCTTGTTAAAAGCTTGCCAAAAATAATTGGATCACTTTAATATTAAAAAGTAAATGACCAAGGCAGAGTGCGTGGCTCTGCAATATTGTATGTGCTTTTCAAAGCCAAGTGCTCCCCCCTCCCTCTCTCACCCCCTTCTGTCTGTCTGTCTCTTTTTCCAGACACAGTTTCTCTGTGTAGCCCAGCCTGGCCTTGAACCAACAGAGATCCCCTTGCTTCTGCCTCCTTAGTGTACCACCACTGCATGGCCTCCCAGTTCTCCCCCCCCCCCCCCCCCCCCCAGGCAGTGGTGCACAGGGGAGACAGAGGCAGAGTCCTATGACCTCCAGGACAGCCAGGGCTACAAAGAAACACTGTCTTAAAAAACAAAGCAAAAATGCTATAGCTGCTCCAAATTCTGAAGTTAAAACAAAATTCTTCTTATGGCCCCGCATACAAAAAGACCCCTGGAGCCAGAGAGATGGCTGGGCTCAGCGGTTCACAGTGCTTGCTGCTTTTCCAGAGGACCTGAGTTTGACTCACAGCTCACAACGCCAGCTCCTAAGGGTTCTGATGCCTTTGGCCATCTTAAAACACACACACACACACACACACACACACACACACACACACACACAGAGTTAACAATAATAAAAATAAGTCTGAAGAGCTAGAGACTATTAGTGTGTGCTCTCATAAGCACCAGCCARGAATGTATTGTTTAAAGCAGTTAATTGTCCCTGTCCTCTTGGTAACATTCTTAGCTTACCCAAAACCTGAAGGGAAGCTTGTCCGGTCCTCACCGCCTGTACCTATACTAGATGCAGCTCTATGGATTTAGGCCCACGACCAAGAGCCTCACTCTACTTCCCCTCTTACCCCTCATTCTNTGCTGCAGACCAGGACTCAACCGGGAGTTGTTGCTGCAGGGAACCAGGATTCTTTTGTGAAGCAGGAAGGCTCGCATTCGGCGAGCGACAAACAGACACCAGTAGGCAAAGTTAATTTGGTATCTGAGTGTATTAGGCTGCTCTGAGCCAGGGCATTTTAAGCATGAGATTTTTACATTTCAAAGGATGTATCCAGTAAAGCAGGCACAAGGAACAACCAGAGAGTTCTTTGACTTCTTAAAGAAAGCGAGCCCTTGGTTCCCAGAGGAAGGTTCCTTATCTCTATCAGACTGGTAGAAAGTAGGCAGAGATATGAGGAAATATGTTCAGAAGCATGGTGAAGGGGAACTTCCCCCTCATGCTTATCCCTTGTGGCTGCAGATGAGGGAACTTTTGTTGGATACCTCAGATTTTGAGGGACTTGTTCATGAGACTTCTTCTATAGATGAAAAAGAATCTAAGCCTCTAAACAAGCCTGCAAGCTCTTATGGCACAGGCTCTGTTAAAGTGCTGCTAAAAGCTAATAATGAAGACTGTGACGATGATACTATTGATTTAGATTGGGACCTGGATGAAGAGGAAACTGTGGTCAGGAAAGGGAGAAGAGGAAGGTGCCCCTTAGCCCCAAGGGGTTTTCAGGGAGCAATAGAAGAAGCTAGAAGGAAGCGCGATTTAACCTTCTCCTTTCCAGTAGTAGAAAATATGGGCGATGAAGAGCCTATGTGGGAGCCTCTCCCTTTAAAGATGCTGAAGGAGCTGCAGTCAGCCATTAAGACATCAGGCCCTTCTGCTCCTTATACAATCCAGGTCTTGGATGTGGTGGCCAGTCATTGGCTCACTCCTTATGATTGGCATCAGACAGCTAAAGCTACACTAGAAGCTGGAGAATATGTTTTGTGGAGAAAAGAATATGAGTATAGATCAAAGCAGACAGTTGTTCAGTTCTCTAAAAAGAGAGGTCCCAAGCCAACTATGGATATGCTGCAAGGCACAGGAGCATATACTTCGCCCCAGAGTCAGGTGAGCATACCTAGGGATGTATCGGAAGCAGTTACAGCTAACGCTGTACAAGCTTGGAGAAAGTTGCCACCCCCTGGAACCAAAGGAGCAACCCTCTCTGGAGTAAAGCAGGGAAACGAGGAAACATCCAAGCTTTGTCTCTGGACTTGAAGAGGCAGTTTTTCAAATGCTGCCCCCATCCAAGGGGACAGACATTCTGCTCAAGCAGTTGGCTTTGGAGAATGCTAATGCTTTGTGTCAAGACCTTATAAGGCCCATCAGAAAGACAGGAACAGCGCAGGATTGCGTGAAGGGCTGCATAGATGCCTCACCAGTAGTGGTGCAAGGAATGGCCTATGCTGCAGCCATAAGGGACAGAAATTCAGTGCCTTTGTTAAACAGACTTACGGTAAAGGAGGAAAAGGAACCTCTGAGCCTACATGTTTTAAGTGTGGGGAATCAGGACATACGCAAAGGCAATGTCCAAGAAATAATAAGAGGGACTCCAATAAAAGGGGTGCTTCTCCAGGAGTTTGCCCTCGCTGCCAAAAGGGCAAGCATTGGAAAGATGATTGCAAATCCAAGTTCCACGAGGATGGAACGCCCCTTACAGGGGAAAAGAAAGAGGAAAACTCGAAAAACTAAGTCGGGGCCGCCTCTCAGCCCCGCACTCGAAAGAGTGGAAAGTAATGTTAGTACATCAGAGAGTTCTCTGAATCCTGGGGCTCCTGAATTTACTATACATGACTTGCCTAGAGCTACTCCTGGTAGTGCTGGCTTGGATTTAGCCTCTTGTGAAGATGTAATATTCTCTAGATGGGACGGCGTCTCCTTGGTTTCTACCTCTACCTTGGGGACTTTGCCACAGGGAACTGTAGGGTTAATAATCAGCCGTAGTTCAAATTATAAGAAGAATTTTGAAGTTTTACCTGGCGTGATTGATAGCAATAGCACAGGAGAAATAAATGTTATGGTCAGACCATAGTTAAAGGAAACTATACAAATCCATAAAAGACAGAGAATAGCTCAGCTTTTGCTCCTGCCCTATCTCAATTTACCTAATCCAATTTTAAAGCATGAGCGAGGTCAAGGAAAGTTTGGCTCTACAGATGTTGTGGTGTGGGTTCAAAGTATAGGTATGGAAAGGCCTTTTAAAACAGTTAAAGTGAATGGAAAGCTGCTTCAAGGTCTTTTGGATACAGGGGCAGGTAAGACCTGCATAGCAGGAAAAGATTGGCCATCATCTTGACCATGTAAGAAGACTTGCTCCTCATTGCTAGGCTTAGGGGTGGCCTCTAATGTGGCTCAGAGTTCACAGTTCCTGAAAAGGGAATTAGAGGGAAAGACAGGAATGATTCAGCCTTATATTATCCCCTCTCTCCTGTTTTCCTTATGGGGAAGAGACATAATGAGTGATGTGGATGTAAAACTAGTGACCTCAGATAATCTGAGTGAACAGCATTTTTCATAGGGGCCACTGAGGGCTTGTTGTATGTGGATAAATTAAGTTGGAAATCAGAAGAGCCTATATGGCTCAATCAGTGGCCCCTGACAGAGGAAAAAATACAGGCTGTAGAACAACTTGTGCAAGAACAGTTGGAAAAGGGACATCTTGAGGAGAGTAACAGTCCCTGGAATACTCCCATATTTGTGATAAAGAAAAAGTCAGGGAAGTGGAGGTTGTTACAGGACATCAGGGCAGTAAATGCCACCATGGTAGACATGGGAGCTTTACATCCAGGACTGCCCTCTCCAGTGGCGGTCCCAAAAGGATGGGATAGAATAGTAATAGATTTGCAGGATTGCTTTTTTACTATAAAGTTACATCCTGAGGATTGCAAAAGGGTTGCTTTTAGTGTGCCAGCTGTAAATTTAAAAAGGACATATAGAAGATATCAATGGAAAGTATTACCTCAAGGATACCGACGTTATGTCAGAGGTTTGTGGATCAAGCTTTAATATTAGTCAGAGAAAAGTATCCTGAGCCCTACATTGCCCATTATATGGATGATATTTTGATAGCTCATCAAACATCCTCAATTAATGAGGAAATATTATCCTCTATGATTGAACAGTTAACCAAGTTCGGGTTGGTAATAGCCCCGGATAAGATACAAAAGAATAAGCCTTTAAGCTATTTGGGGCAGTTAATCCATGATGATTACATTGCCTCACAGAAGGTATCTATTAGGATAGATAAATTAAGGAATTTAAATGATTTTCAAAAATTGTTAGGAAATATTAATTGGATTAGGCCTTCTTTAAAAATAGCAACGGGAGAATTGAGTCCTTTGTTTCAATTCCTGCAGGGAGATACTGATCCTAAGTCTCCGAGAATTATGACTCAAGAAGCCATTAAGGCTTTAGCATTGATGGAAGAGAAATTGAATGATGCGAGGGTAAAACAAATATCATATAATAAAGAGTGGGACTTAATTATTTTTAAAACACCTTATACTCCCACTGGATGTTTCTGACAGGATTGTGTGTTAGAATGGATACATTTACCTCATGTGCAACAGAAGATGTTGGCTTCTTATCCATATATGTGTTCATTATTGGTTAATAAAGGGAGGATGAGATCTAGAGAATTATTTGAAAAAGAAATGCATAATATCGTATTACCGTATAATAAAAGGCAATTTGAGATATTGTTAATGGAAGATGATGATTGGGGAATTGCTTTGCAAGGTTATTCAGGGCAAGTTAAATATCATTATCCTAAACACCCTCTAACTGAATTTTATAAAGAACCAGAAGTAATTTTTTCAAATAAATGTTCTCTACAGCCTTTGGAGTCTGCCTTATGTATTTTTACAGATGGCTCCTCCAATGGAAGGGCTGTGGTCTATGTGCCAGGGAAAARGCCTCTGATAGAGGAGGGTGAGCAGCCTTCTGCTCAGCAAGCAGAGATAAAAGCGGTTTTACTTGCTATTCAAAATTTTACATAAAAATTTAATCTCTATACAGACTCAAAGTATGTGGTTAATTTGTTTCCAGCCATAGAGACAGATTTACTTTTAGGGCATTCTCGAATTTTAAATGTATTACAGCAATTGCAGAATAGGATTAGGGAAAGAACAGAAAATTTTTATGTGGGACATATACAGGGTCATTTAATTTACCAGGCCCCCTTAGTAAAGGAAACTATATGGCTGATGCATTAACTCGAGGAACAGTCATGAATGTTACAGAAGCAAAAAAACAGTCATGGGCTACATCATCAGAATGCTCTTGCACTAAAGAGGATGTTTCATGTTACTAGAGAACAAGCCAGACAGATAGTCAAGAATTGTGGTAATTGTCCTAAAATGCACCATCTACAAAAGATGGGAGTAAATCCCTGAGGCCTTAAAGCATTGGCTTTATGGCAGATGGATGTTATGCATATCCCTGAATTTGGAAAACTGGCTTATGTTCATGTGACAGTGGATACTTATTCTCACATGCTGTTCGATTCAGCTGGAAGCGGAGAAGCTGTGAAAGATGTAATTCAACATCTCACGCAAAGTTTTATGGTGATGGGAAAGCCACTAAGAATCAAGACAGATAATGCTCCAGCTTACACATCTAAGGCTCTTGCCTCCTTTCTGCGAACATGGGATATATATGATACCACAGGAATACCATACAATCCTCAAGGGCAGGCTATAATTGAAAGATATCACCAAACCTTGAAAAATCAGGTTGAACTGCTAATAGTTATTTCTCTCCCCATCATCATTTAAATCATGCTCTTTTGTAATAAATCATTTAAATACTGATGTACAGGGGAATTCCCCTGCCATGAAGCACTGGGGAGGAGTGAACAGAGAACAACTTTCACAGGTAATGTAGAAGGATCTATTAACCGGGTCCTGGAAAGGGCCAGATGTTTTAATTTCCTCTGGAAGGGGATATTCATGTGTCTTTCCACAGGATGCAGAAGGTCCAACCTGGATCGCAGACAGACTGGTTCAACCATTCCACCAAAAAACCTCTATCAAGAACCCAGAAGAGAAGGAGGAGACAGAAGGAGAACGAAGTATTAAGGAAAATGAGGAAGCTTGATCTCTCTTCTTCATAGACATCTTCATCTCTCTCTGCATCATCATCCAATTTACCTACTTGGGGACAGTTGAAGGAACTTACTCAGCAAGTGCAACAAGTGGTCATCAATACCGGAAAGCCTTCATTGGTTGAAAATGAGTTTCTCACTATGCTTGCTATTCTTGCTATGCAGGTACATCCTGCTTCTGCAGCCTCATTTTGGGCTTATGTTCCTCAGCCCCCACTTCTTCACCCCGTGGGCTGGGGAGATGATGTAAACAT
Source organism: Apodemus speciosus (assembly GCA_002335545.1). NCBI lineage: Eukaryota > Metazoa > Chordata > Mammalia > Rodentia > Muridae > Apodemus > Apodemus speciosus. The sequence continues at coordinate 9,234 of BDUI01020321.1, forward strand.
TAGAGTAATGACTAATGATACTGGGCTGATGTGGGGGCATGCCACCTTTTCCTCCCATTTGACCTCTACTGTAATCGAATACGATGGAATGTCTGATTCTGCTCCAATTTGTGTTGATTTAGTAGGTACAGCTCCCATGGGATGTCTTTCCACTGCTTATAAAACATTTCTTTCTGAAGCTCCAGATGAAATGCCTCCAGCGAAAGAAACTTTATTTCATAGAAGGTTCATGTGGGAGATTAAAATAAAGATTTTGGGAACTGTTTATAATAATGAAACTTTGGTAAAGATATCTAAAGCTATTCCTTTAGAATCATGTATTAGAGAGTACAGGGATCAGGATAAAATGTGGCAAACTCCATTGAGAAGTATGAGGCCAAATTGGCTTCAATGTGGGTTTGAGTACTGGGCTGCAGTGCATGATCCTTGGAAGACTCAAAAAAAAAATTTATGATTATTCTATAGCTTCATCACATAATGATTATCGATCCTATTTTCATAATGAAGAATTACTTTATCATGGATACAAGCCTGAGGTATTTCCAAAAGAACCTATTAATACGTGATTCACACCAGGATGGGCAGAACCTATATCTATGTGAGTCATTCTTCCTCAGGTAGTATTTTAAAAACATTTCCAGGACTATTCAGACTTTTTGCTGCAGCCAGCATAGTTTATTTGAAAAAAACCTCAGGAATCTAGATGAATTCCTATAGCAATAAGATCCTGTTTAGATTATCCTTATAGTATACTTGCTGGAAGACCTGCAGATTTGAAAATTACTAAATTGGAACAATCTTATAAGGTTCACTGTTCCAATTGCATTTTGACTAATTGTGTTGATCATAAGTTAGCTGAGTCTTATCCATTCATTTTGATATTAAGAAGACCTTCCTATGTTATGCTTTCTGTAGATTTGAAAGACGATGATTGGTTTGACAACAAAGCCTTACAGGTATTTAAAAGACTTAATGAGCTTATTAGACCAAAGCATTTTGTGGCAGCCTTGATATTAGGTATTAGTGCTTTGATAGCTATTGTGACTTCACTTATAGCTTCATCAGTCGTTCTAGTCTCAAGAATGAAGACTGCACACTTCATTAATGATTTAAATAAAAATGTTTCTTTGGCAATAGTGAAGCAACAAATTATAGATAAGAAATTAGAAGCAAAGCTTGATGCTTTGGAGGATATAGTCTTAGAATTAGGGCAAGAGATAGAAAATATTAAGGTTCAGCTTTCTGCCAAGTGTCATGCCAGCTTTCGATACATATGCATAACACCATTGGCGTACAATAAACAGCACAACTGGACCCTTACTAAAAATCATTTGTTGGGAGTTTGGAAAGATACTAATATTACACATGATATGGTTCTATTAAAAACTCAAATTTCAGCTATGAGCAAAGCGCATGAGGGATTCACTGATCTAGAAGGTTTGGCTCAATCTATTAATTCCAGACTACGGTCTCTGAACCTCATGAGCTGGCTGCATTGGGTAATTAGTCGGCCTGGCTGCAGGAATAATTTTCCTTCTTCTCCTCAACCTTCCATTTATCTTCAGACTAATCTCTTCCTCCATTTCTACTGCCAAAAGAGATATCTATGCACTTGAATTAAAAAACAAAAAGGAGGGAGATGCTGGTGTGGCCCAATTGATTCTGTGAAACATGGTCTTGCAGACTGAGGCAAGGAAATGCCTCTTGGAGCTCTCCAGAACACCTCCATTAGAAGCCAAAAAATCTCACTGGCAGCCTGCTTTATTTTCTAAAACTTCCCCTATTCCTAGTAGCTGGGACTAAGGAAAACCAAGCAAATAGGTGTAAAAGAATTCTTCTTTGATGTAAATCACTGGCCAAACACCCTCTCTTCTCAGAACTGCACCGCTTTGCCTTATTAATTTACATAATTACATTAATCTCCCAATGAAATGTAAACTTTTATGGCTATGTTAATGAGAGTAGCTCTGACATTGTAATATGAAAGGCATTGACTGAGCACAGTAAACTCAGGTTTCTATAGAGAAGGCTAGGTGTCAGTTAATTTTACTCACAGAATCTGATTAAGTAAGAGTTATGAAGTCTCTGGCATGTGGAGGATGGCTGAGAATGTCAAGTGCTTCCTGCATGGGGTGAAAACCCGAGTTCATACAAAATGAGTACCCAGTACTCATACAAAAGGGAAAAAAATGGTATACGGGCAGGCATGTTTAATGTCAGCACTGGGGTAACAGGGACAGGAGGATCCRAAGAGCTGTCTGGCAAGCCATAATTCTAGAACAATAAGTGAGCAACAGGTTCAGTCAGAGATCCCATCTCAAAAACTAGAGAGAATAACTGAAGAAGACACCAGATCTTGGCCTATGACTCCCGCACACTTGTACATAAATACAGAGAGGGAGAAAGAACACAGAACACAGAGATACACAGAGAGACAGGTAGAGAGAAACACACACACACACTCACACACAGGGTAGGGGGAGAGACNCCAGTCTGATCTACAGAGTAAGTTCCAGGACAGCCAGGGCTACACAGAAACCCTGTCTTGAAGGGAAAAAAAAAAAGTGACTACTGAGGCCAGATGTGGTAGTCAAGCCTGTAACCTGAGCATTCAGGAAGAAGATGCAGAAAGATTGCAAATGCAGCAGCAGCCTGATTTACAGTGAGTCTAGGCCAGCCAAGGATATCAAGACCCTGTCTCAAAAAATCAGAAATGAGGGGCTGGAGAGGTGGCTCAGCAGTTAAGAGCACTGACTGCTCTTCTGAAGGTCCTGATTTCAAATCCCAGCAACCACATGGTGGCTCACAACCGTCTGTAATGGAGATCTGAGGCCCAGAGGGCAACTGAAGACAACTACATTGTATTTACATATAATAACTATATGCTGTAGACCGCTGCCCCTCGGGGAGGTTCGGTTGCGGGGAACCAGGATTCCCTGGCCAGGAGGTACGAATTCGGCGAAAATGGTGACACAGAGACAGGTTATGTTACATACTAGAAATGTGTATTTTCTCCAGTAAGGAGCCTTTTTTTGAGCACAAGGTTCTGATATTTACATATTAAAAGATGTAGCCAGCCAAGCARGAACAATTAGCATAACCATACCGCACAAAGAAATGTGAAATCAACCAGGTAAAACGTTTCCCTTGTAACAAGTTTTGAAACTCAAACATAACAATTTTAGTCTAAATAAGTCTTTGTGAGTAAGCTCTATCTGACATCTAGCTTTTGTCTGTAAAACTTGAAGTCTCCTATATTTTGTATGAAGCAGACAAGCCAAATTCTGAAATCTTTCCTAGGTTCCACATAGCCTCAATATTTCATGAGCTGAAATCTGAGMTACACCTGGATAAGCCAAAGATGTTGACTTCCTAGATRGCTGGCGTTAGCAAGACAAAAAAGGCAGCCTCCTTTGAGGAAGCTCTGGGCTGTGCACCAACTCAAGTGTAAATATACTAGTCTGAGCCTATTGTCTCAGACCAGACCCGAACCTGTGTATTTTGAAAAGACTTTTTATCAAAATAACAAAAGACCCCACACACACACTCCTATGATTCCCGGAAAATTTCCACAGTATCGTATTTTCCATGGGATTCCTGTCTTTAAATATGGCCGAAGCAAAGCATCACAGTTCCAAAGGAGGTTACTGGCCAGTAATATTACTTCAAAAAATGGGCTCAATTACTCTCTCAAATCTACTCAGTCTTGGCTACCAGGAATAAAAGAAATTTAGAAAGGAAAATAAATTGCCAAATGAAAAATTACGGCTTCTGTGTTTTGGGAACTCCACAAGCCCTAAGAGGCGTTTTTTCCCACCTCAGTTCTGCAGAATATCATCTTACAGAAACAATTAGGGCTACTGCAGCAACTATAGGCTGGAGCAAGCGGAGCAGAGGTCATAAGTTCAATTCTCAGCAATCACATGATGGCTCACAACCATCTGTACAGCTACAGTATACTCATATACATAAATCTTTAGCCGGGCGGTGGTGGCACACGCCTTTAATCTCAGCACTTGGGAGGCAGAGGCAGGTGGATTTCTGAGTTCGAGGCCAGCCTGGTCTACAGAGTGAGTTCCAGGACAGCCAGGGCTACACAGAGAAACCCT